>NW_019014663.1:1971084-1987581 GCF_000150535.2 Carica papaya | reverse complement strand
CAGATTTCAGGTTTTGTATCAAACGTGGGGATAAAATTCGCTTTGGAGAGGCTCTAGGGAGATGGCATGACCAGTAGCTACAAGCATGCTTTGTATGTAGTGCAATGCAGTCATTAAGCCATGATGTGGTAAAACTACCATTACCAAACAGGGCAATGTTGCATTCCTTTCTGTCCCATCTGTTGTGGGGCAAGGCAAATTTTTCCGTGGAGGGTTTGTTTGGCTCCATCAGAGTCAAGTAGCCATCCATGTGGGAAATACAAAACTAAGTGTTCCCATGTCTCATCCGAAAAGGAAGTGAAATGGCCAGGAAATACATCAATTATTTGTTGACAGAAGATTTTTTGGATCCTTTATTCGTTCTCCATGGTTATGACAATTTTTACTTTCTAGTGATTATCACAATATGAATTTAATGATTTTGAGAATGATGGATGTAGTGTAAAGTAAGGTTGTGGCCAGGACAGCTGCAACGTGATAACCAATATATTTCTGTTGTATGGTACATCAGGTTATTGATCCATATTCATTTACCCCTGCAATCTACTATTCTCAAATGTCTTCCACAATCCCTTCTTTCTCTCTCTAAGGCCCTGTCCTTGGCATGAATCAAGGAATGAACTGATATACTGGTGAATTTGTCCACGGCAATGCCACAGGAATTTCATTATTGGAGATGTAAACAATTTTTTTTTTAGATTTATTTGGAAATATGTTGTTATTTTAGCTGTAGTGTTATCATAATAATTTACTTCCTAATTTCATTATAGAAGATCAAATTGCTTCATTTTAAGCAGGATTTTCATTTAGTCATTTTAAACGAGTTTCTATCTTCTAATAAATTTTACAAATTTATTTTTCCAAATATAGTTTAAACTTGTTATTAGAACTAAATAATAAAGTGCAAAAGGATAAAAAGAATTAATTAACAGATAAAAATAAACACCTACAAGAATTTGAAACATACTGTGGATTCTTTTTCTTAGTCCTAAGCAACTAAAACTAAGTGCTTAAAAATTATTATTTTTCACATTTATGTTTGTGTGTGTGTGGGTGTGCGAGCAAGGTACCAAAATAGTGCTATGCCCTTTTCAGCAGATCGGTTACGATATCTACAAGATCTTCCAACTCAAAAAGTAGAATTAGGAGAATGGAAACCCTCTCTTAAAAAAAAAAAAGGGTAGCTAAGCGGATAAGAGAGATGAGTTGCTTCCTAAGTTTATCACCCACAATGCTCTGCAAATCCCAAATCTTGTGAGTCAGATGCCACCATCTAACTCAAATGAAGAAATTTAAGGCAATGCACCAAAGGCTAAGGAAGAAAACTCACCACAATAGGATGAAAATTTAGAGATTCACCTGCATAAATAACACATGTACACAGGACTCTTTCCATTTTTAAGCTTTGTCAATAGCGGGAATTCTCCCTCTCGTTGCCTCTCAAGTTTTAAAAAGGGAAAAAAATATTAAGGAAACAAGTTCAATTTTCATATTTGCTTCAAGGGAAATTGCGATGGGCAACAACAAATGAACCTGGTGCAAAAAGAAGAATTTTACAATGAAAGAACCACTAATACCCAGCTTTCAATCAATTTAAAGTTCCTCTTGTAATGACAAATACAAAAGGAAAGGCCATGGAGTGATATATCCTTGAACTTCCGCATCACTAAAATTTTTTACAAGATTGACAACTCACACCTCCACCACTTTCCTTCCTTTCCGCGCAAGCAACCCCTAAGTGATGCAATGTTTCTTTGAATGTAACAATTAGTCTGTTGAGGATCTTCATAACAATGATGAAAAGGAGGTGGAAAGAACGATTCCCTTGCCTTACATAACTTGAGGCCTTGAAAAACCACAAGGGTTATCATTAACAATAGTCAAAAGGGAGAGGAAGAAATACAAGTCCTCATACATGAACACTATCTATCTCTAAACCCAACCCTCATTAACATTTAAAACAAGAAAACTCAAGACATATGGTTCATAATGCTTCTCCTTATAAAGATTATCAATTTAACCTTCCACATGATGCCTCTACATAAATTTAACTATTTAATTAGTAATCAACTCAGCATTCATAATTTGTTATCTCCTCTAAGAAAACATGTGAAACACTCTGCAAATCCCTTTTAACAAGGTAGCTAAGGAGATAAAAGAGATGAGTTCTTCTTATGTTTATCACCCGCAATGCTCTCGCAACTCCTCAATCTCATCAGTTAAATGCCACCATCTAACTCAAATCAAGAATTTTGAAGGCAATGAACCAAAGGCAAAAAAGAAGAAAAATCACCACGAAAGGATGAATATATAACCAAAAGCTACTAGCAACTTCCTCTTTGATGGGATCTCAAAGGGAGAAGAAAGTTGTTGAAACTAACAAATTTTGCCCCTTCAAGAAACCAAGCAAATCTAGTCTATAAGTAATCCGTCAGTAATAAGGACACCCTGCAAGGAACCAACTGCTGGAAAAGAAAAATCATAAGCCATATTCTACATGGCTTAAACATTACCAAAAGTCACTGTGACAACCTTTTACTCGTCATTAAAATAGAAATCAAGAGTGTAGATTACACAGATCATGGCAACTTCATATAATACCAAGTCCCCATAAAGTTCAGTAGTAAAAATAGTATAAATTACTTTGATCATAATCATCCAACCATAAAGCAAAGAACTCTTAGATCCCTGCAATAAAACCAAACTAAGTCCAAGAAACCATCCAACCCTATAGAAGATGAAAAATCCAAGAAAATATAGTTAATAGTAAATACTAGTTCAAAAATCAAAATTTTATATGGAACTCATTTACAAATCCATATTTGTTTTAACTTGATAGACGTGCAAATTTTAACATGATAAATATTTGAGCTCATATGAAATTCTTCATGAAATCAGAATAATGAATTCTAAATTCCATTGAATTTAATAAAATTGGAAAGCATTTCATATAGAACTCCATATTAATTTAATCTATAAGATTAATTTGGGTTATGTTTGGAACAAATCTTAAATTTTTATGGAATTTGTTTGCAAATTCATATTTCTTTTAACTAAAAGACGTGCAAATCCTATTAGGAGATTATAAAAAGTTTAGCTCACATGGAATTCTACATGAAATTGGAAAATACAGTCTAAATTTTGTCAAATTTGATAAAATTTGGATTGCTTTATTCTAATTCCATATAAAATTCTATGTTAGTTCAATTTTCGTTATTTTAACTAGGAATTTCATTATTTTGAATAATTTTATATCTACAAGTAAATTTTACACAAGAAATTTGAATTTATTCCAAACATAACCTTAGTAACTAAGTGGAGAAATAACATTTGAACGGAATGAAAACTGAAAAAGAAAAATCTCAAACTCATGTTTACCATCACACAAAAGAATAATCAGGATATAGTCCAGCCATTAGAGAGAATTACAAAACAAAGATAATATTCATTAACTAGACTATCTAATGAAGAAAATGAGGAAAACTGCACCAAACAACATGTATGTCATTTCACAAACATGAATTGGGATCATACACAAACAAAGTAATAGATTTGAGTTTTAACGCATTTACATTTGTATTTTGTCGATATCTCGATGCATCTTCCTTTTCCATCTTCTTCAGACTTTAAACAACCCATGAATCATATCTAAAAGCCTCTCTGATTTCAGTGTGTCTATATCAAAACTTTGTTCCTGATATGTCAACCAAAACAAATCTAAGAATCAGTTCCTCTGTCCTTTTTTTCCCCGGATTCAGAAATGAAATTAATATATTATTTTTAAGCAACGCAAAGCACTCTACTTAAAAAGTTCAATTTGATGCTTAAATCATGGAAGATCGTTCCAGTCTCATCAAAACCAAAGGACTATCCGCTGCTTAAGAAAATAGTAAAGGAAAAATTAAAGACGCACATTCAGTTATCCAGCTATCCTAACATTTTATTAGCAACCAAACAAGCCATTAAGATTCCAACATGATACGGCATGAAATCTATTTTCCATTAAGCCAAATATAACTGAATCTCATTTCATATTTTTACTGCAAGACTACTACAATTTGAAAGATAAAAAATTTGGCTCTAAATTAGACTATTTTCAGCTTAAAGGAATATTAACAAACTTTAAAAAAAAAAAAAAAAAAGCAAAGGCACACCTACGTCTGTTTGGAATAAGAAGAAGAGGAAGGCACACGCTTGTTTCGAAACATCATGTAACCAACGGGTAAGACGACTCCGATCATCATGATCGCCGCTCCGATCAGGTATCTAAGAGGGCTCGGGGGTTCCACCTCTATCACTCTCGTAAACTGCAACGCAGACAACGATAACCCAATCGACGAGTTAATAAAAAATATTGGAAGATGACTGAATCAGAAATTTCCAGATGAACAAATACTTACAGGCATTTTCTCTAAGAAATCGTATTGGATTTTAAGCTCTAATGAGAAGTACCCAGGATACGAAAGTTTTGCTCTCAGGTTTCTCCGGGTTGCTTGACGACAGATCTGGGCGTTCTCTCTCCCACGAGATTCGTCAAAATTTCTGCTTCTTTTGTATAATTCATTCTTTAAATAAAATAAAATAAGTTATAAAATGTTGGGTTTTTTTTTTTGTCTTCTCTTAAAAATTATTACTATAACGTATATGGGAGAAAAATAATTCCAAATTTTTTAGATTTATATATACTTTATTTACAAAATTATATAAATTTACTAATAATAACAAAATACAAATAAGGTTTAAAAATTTTATTTTTTAGTATTTTTTTAAAATTATTTATTTGTATTTTAAATTTACAACACTTTCATGAATGAATAAATATAAATTTAAAAAATCAAAAAATAGAAAATATTCCTAAATACAGTCTTAAATTTTTTAATTTTTTTTTATGGTAACTCAAAAAAATATATAAATATATCTCTCTCTCTCTCTCTATATATATATATATAGCACATGCGTATGCTAATTGTAGCGCCCGGAAAGGAGGGAAAAAAAAAAAGGGGGGGGCCACGTCAGCAGCCACGTCAGCAGGCCCGGTCAGCAGTCCCGGCCAACCGGGGCCTGCCACGTGGCAAGATCGCGTCACTCCGAAAGGAGCCACGTTGGCGATCCGCGTGGGTGCGATCCGACGGCCCAGATCAATCACGCGATCGGACGGCCCAGATTCAAACGCACGGACGGCCCAGATTCAATCAAAAACGAACAGCCCAGATTAAAACGAAACGAACAGCTGTGATCAAAAGGCAAGGGGTTATAAATAGAACCCCCACACCAGACCAAAAACCCTAGCCGCCAGCCGCTCGCTGGAGAAGACGAACCAGAGGCCGACCGCCGCCACCCGCCGCCACTCGCCGCCGCACCGGGGAAATTTCCGACCGCCGATCGAGGTAAATTTCATACCCCCGACTCGTTTTTCCCCACTGATTCCTCCTATGGCCAAATCGAAGCCGAAATCCCGGCCAAACGGCCGAAATACGCGGCCGAAGCCCAGCGGCGCCGCCGCGCCCCCTCTCGGTTTTTGCCTCCGACGAGGCCCTTCCCGGCCTCCGTTCGATGCAATTTTTATATCACCGTGATCACCATTCTTTTCTCTACAGGTTGACCGAAGCCAAATCACCAAAACACGAACTTCGCCGGAGAGTCGCCGTACCCGAGTGCGCCGCCGCCGGTAAGCTCCGCTTTTCCGTGATTTTTTGGCCCCCCGAGGGCCCTAGGGTTGTTTTCTGACAAGGACCAATGCGAGTGTGGCCGAATTCGGCCAAAAACGGCCGAAAACAGTCAACCCGAGGCGACTCGCCGCCGCCAGCGGCGGCGCCGTCGCCGGAGCACGGCGGAGCCGCCGTGCCGGAGTTGCGATTTGGGCCGAAAGAGGCCCTGGACCTAATTTGGAATTTTTTTGGAACCCGTGCAGGTACTGTTAGCGTGTTTCAGTTCCCCGGGAAAAATTCAGGGAAAATTAGGGACAGCCTGCAGGCGCACTGTGAATCGTATTCGGATCCCGAAAACAAGTAAGGACCCCTCACCCTATTTTCTATCACGGTATTAAAGTTCAATAAATGATAAAACGGTATTTCATGAACCAACGAATGTGTGAAATTGCTTAAGGTTGCTAATGGAGCCCGAGTCTAGTGTGATTGATGATTTACTGTTATTTGGCCTGTTTACAGCTTTAAATGCAAAATGAGGTTTGATGTGTTCATTTTACAGATTTGTGTGCATGTACTACGTTTTTATTAATTATGGGTTGAATGACTGAAAAACTGATACTGTATGTTGTCTGTTTGGTATGAATTACGATTTGCTTGTTTAAATGTGAATTGATGATGCTGATTGAGGAAAAGGAAAAATGAAAGATTGTGTAGACTGATAATTGTATTATGGGGGTCAGCCTGACTAGATATCCTGGGAGATGGTGGACGGACCGGGTCCGTAGGGAACCCTACCGGGATTGTGGTCTCACATGCCGGACGGGGTATGGAGATCTTATGGTTTTGGCGCCCATACCGGACGGGGTATGGGGACGGCCCGTTTCACCCTCATACCGGACGGGGTATTGAGGTTTATGGTTTTGGCGCCCATACCGGACGGGGTATGGGGACGGCCCGTTTCACCCTCATACCGGACGGGGTATTGAGGTTCATGGTTTTGGCGCCCATACCGGACGGGGTATGGGGACGGCCCGTTTCACCCTCATACCGGACGGGGTATTGAGGTTCATGGTTTTGGCGCCCATACCGGACGGGGTATGGGGACGGCCCTGGAAACTGATTATGAATGTTAAGGGTTAACGGGTAGCGGAACCCCTATGGACCCCCACGGATACTAGTAGGCTGGTAAATGAGAAAAAGATATGTTGTACAATGATTGAATTACAAGAGGCGTGATAAGTGTTATGTTTTACAGCTTAGATTATTCAATGATTATGATAATGTTATTGTTTTTCTCATATTGTTTTCATAAATTCCACCAAGGTAAGTGGATGGTCAAAGTTTTATTATTGATAAAAGGTTTTGTTGTTAATAAACGAGTTTATTGTAAATTATGCTCCATTGGTCTTTTTGTGGTTTTCTACCCACCTTTATCTCCGTGACGGTGAGATATCGTGATGTTCTTACTGGGCTAGTGTAGCTCACTCCTTAATTAACCATTTCAGATCAGGAAGACATGGTTCCCGAGCCCGTTCCGCAGGAGGACGACGAAGGGGATGCCTAGAGACTCTGTAGTCATACGCATAGTTTTATTTTCGAGTTTCTTTCTTAGTTAGTTTAATCTTTTATATTTTAAGTACGTTTTTTTTTTGTTTTTCGTGTAAGGGATGTTAACTGAAGTTTTGATCTCGCTTCCGCATTCGATATATTTAAATACTCAGTTCATTTTAATATTTTCCGGGGTCGTTACACTAATTTTGTTCAAAATTTTTAGTGTGAAAATATTTACAATTTTTTAATAGTTTATTCCATTCTATTAATTAAAAATGTAAAAGACAAAACAACAATAAAATTAAAAAAAATAAAATAAAAATAACAATAAAATAATTTATTTACGTAAAGATGTATGTGTATTTAAATACTTACAAGTAAGTATAACGGGAAAACTTTGTTTCAAAATTGTCCGAGAAAACTGTATCGTAAATACATACATATGAATATATAATTAATTAGAGGTGTATAAATGAGAATAAACCCAAAAGCTGGGCAATTTTAATTCAAGCCCGACTCAATTAACCCAAAAGACAAGACCAAAGAAGAATAATATTATGAACCTTGATTAGACTGATTAGCTCAATAATTATCCGTTTTATAATACTATTATTTGTGTTAATTTTTTTAGTTAAGAAACCAATTAGTACGGCATCTCCTTTTATGTTTTTCATTACAACTGTAGTAATTAATTATTAATTTTTGTTATTATGATTACGTACATTTTTAATTAATGACTTACTACTACTACTATTATTATTGTAAGTACCAACTTATGATTATATAGTGTACGGATAGTTCTATACATTATTATATTAATATTTTCACTCTCTTTTTTTTTTTCCCTCCCCCCACCCCTTTTGTTATTATTATCAAAATATTTCACAAAATTTCAGAACTGACATTCCTTGTATAGATAAAAACTAATTTTCTTTCATTTTTATATTTTATAAATTGTGAAATATTCCGTAAATTATTGCTAAAATAAAAAAAGATAGAATTTTTTTAGTGCAATTAAATATTTTAAAGAAATATATTTTAATAAAAATTTGATAAATATATTTTTATGAGTTAAAAATTACAGAATTTTTAGCACCACTTGAACGATGGCAAATATTTCTAATTTATTTATGACTAAAGTATATTTTTTGATAAAATCTTCTGCTGTAGTTCTAAACCTACGGCTGTAATTTGTCGTGGCCCGCAAATCAAATCGATCTCCTCCTCATAGTGAAACGTCACCGTATAGATCTAATTATCTGATGCCAGAAAAATTGAAATTAACACACGGGATAGGCGGGGATAACGGCTACGGCCGCCAAAGTTTGGTGGGTGGCTTTTAGTTTCAGAGGGTGCAGAGAGAAAAACAGAAATGATTCCGACGCGAACATTATGTTCAAGTTTACCTCAAGTATGCAGAATTGCAAAAAGATCCTTGAAATCTTGCAAAATCCACGGGGAGTCCCTCGATTCCTCTGTCTCTCCCTTTCTTATAAACGGCATCCACATCTTTCATTGCCCTGTAAGTTCTATCTCCTGCTGTCTTTGACGTGTTCGCTTCAGATTCCATGATCGTCTATTTGGTTGTTGAGAAAATGCAGGATAAGAATAGAAAGCGGTAGAAAATTTCATATCATCAATTTTTTTGGTTGTTTCATGCTTTTCGTGGAGAGTGGAGTCTTTGGATCTTTCCTTTTTCTATTTAATTATTTACCGTCGTAGTAAGATGGATTCGCTTGTTAGCTCTGGCGTTAAATAATGAGAATTAAATTGGGTTTTGAAAATCAGGACGAAGTTGGGATCGTGGCGAAACTATCGGATTGCATAGCTTCAAGAGGTGGAAACATTCTTGGGGCTGATGTTTTCGTGCCTGAGCGCAAGAATGTGTTCTATTCTAGGAAGTACGTTCTCCCAATCTTGTTTTCTATTATTTCCGGAGTTGCATATAGATATGATTATCCCATATTGTAAATGTACGTAATTTGTTTGGTAACTAGCACCTTTTTTTCCGTGAAGACTTTTATCCTAAAGTTGAACAGATACAGTAATGCTTCAGTTGTGTGTTTAATCATTCTATGTTCATATTGATGCTGCATATGTAATGGTCAAATGCCCATATATTAGATGGATATCATTTTTAGCTAACAACATGGCCTACTTAAATCCAAAAGAGATAACCTTTCATGGGAGACACTTTTCTAAATTTGAAAAATGTGTTTGCCCAGTTTTAGCAATGTGGTCACTGTACAGCGTTGGGTTTTATAAACAATAGCGTTTCTTAACTGAGTCTTTCCTGGAGCAATTTGTTGAATGATGAAGTGGTATTGGTTTTAGGTTTTCTACAAGTGGAGGTAAATCTAAACGTGCATTTTTGTCAGGGAGTTTGTTTTTGATCCTGTTAAATGGCCACGTGAACAAATGGAGGAGGACTTCTCCAAGTTGGCAAAAATGTACAATGCTACTAAGTCTGTTGTCCGAGTACCATGTATAGATCCCAAATATAAGATTGCTCTTCTTTCATCAAAACAGGTATATATTTTCAGTTCTGTTGAACCCTTCTTTTCTTCATATTGAAGTTTATTCTGTCTACTGAAGCTATTTTAATCTAACTGCAGGATCACTGCTTGGTTGACATGTTACACGCATGGCAAGATGGAAAGCTTCCTGTGGATATAACTTGTGTAATAAGGTGATTTTTCTAGACTATTTAACTCTACACTGAAGCTACACATTACTCATTATGGTCCATAAATACTTTGAATGATAGTAATCATGAGAGAGCTTCAAACACGCATGTGATTCGCTTTCTTGAAAGGCATGGTATTCCATATCATTACTTGCATACAACCAAAGCAAACAAAAGAGAACAGGAGATCTTGGAGCTGGTTCAGGATACTGATTTTTTAGTTCTAGCCAGGTACATGCAGGTAAATCATACATTAAGATTCTCACTAACGTATAATGGGAAAAACCATGATGGCTTCTTTTTAGCATTAGAAAATAGTTCTGTGATACTTATACAATTTTTAGTATTTTCATATATTTATTTTGTATAAGCTATTTAGAAAATATTGGTTGGATTAATTGTTTTCCTTAAAAAACCAGCACAACCAGTCCTCTTTGGATGTGATTGTAGGAGTTTCTATCAGTTGCAGAATATTGATTTGAGCTGTAACTATTGCCCTAATGCAAGTCTATCATTATAACCCATTGAGACACAAGTACCCCTCTCTACAGCTGCTTGTAGTACAAATTACTAGCAAATGCAGGTATATACCTGTGACTCTCATGTGGAAAGAATAAGTGTATTTACACCTTCGGGTTGTCACCTCAGTGGTGAAATATTAGCTGGGTTTAGTAGTTACTCTGATCGCTCTTTTTTCTTTTTCTCATAGGATGAGGTAGCATCTTATTATTAATAGGATGGTATTGGAGCTTAGTTTTTATCTTTTCTTCCTAGGTGCTATGCTTCTGATTGGTCCAAAAGCATCGGCAACCCCCTATTGCCAACTTGTATCATTTCTTGTCAGTCCAAAGGTGGTAGCAGCTCCGATAGAAAACTTGTGTCAATTTGATGGGTCCAACGTTGATAGCAACTTCTAATTGGGCCAATTTGTTGCCTAGCACTATTGCTTCTTTCTTCCACGTATTTTTGTTTATGAGATACATTTGATATAATGCAAATTTATTATGTTATTTTGAAATGGTACTTGCAGCTTATTCCTAAATTTTGGTTTTTCGTCTATTCTCCTGTAGCCTTTTCTTCTATCTATTCTTTCTTTTTCCTCTCACCTTTGCTTAGTCCTCTCTTCCACTCCTATTCTCTCTTTCTATCCTTTTAATTTTCTAAATTAATGTGGTCAATGCAGCTAGTTAGTAGTTATGTTCTACATGAAACATTATCATAAGCCCAATTGTTCTTTTCCTGGTCCTCTGTTCTACTTCTCTTTGTTTCATCTCTTGATTCCAAGTTCTTTTGATGTTATCTCTTTATTCCATTTTTCCTTTCCCCCTGATCTTCATATTTCTTTTTTTTTTCTTTTCAATTTTCCCAGGTCATAATCAACAAGTTCTAGGTTTGAATCCCAACTCTTTCTCTTTTGTGTGGTCCATAAAATAAAAGTGAAGCTTTAAGCGGTAGTCAAGCTATTGTTTAATTATAATTCATTGCAATTGGATCTATTATATTGAGTTTTGGTTCTTTTGAATGTCTGGAAAGAATTGAGATACTTCAACGTCATCAAGCTTTTTGTTTAATATCAATACCTTTTAAAAGTTATTTGGAGTAAGAATTCTCTTCCTGGTTGGTTGTGTCTATGATTCTTGTTGTCAGCTAGGAAAAGAGTACTAGTTATATTTATACTTGTGTTTGAAGTTACAGTAAGAATCACAGATATGTCGAGCTAAACCTGAGTCTGTAAAGGCTTTTCTCTTGTCAGTAGTCGATACTCAAAATTTTTCCTCTGTCCTTCACAACATGAAGAACACATTGAAGAAATTGAAGTTCTTATCACTTTTCTTAATATTCTTAACAATGCTGGTGAAAAGAAAATTTTCAGGATCTTACTTAAGAAGTCCATTGATGAGTAATATTTACAAGTTCGTCTTGTAGTCGATATCATATTACTTAATCAGTTTCATGGTCTTGTGGAGCCTATGGTTTTCGCTTTCTTGCTTTCCCTTGGAACCGTGAATTTCAAAGATCTCAATCAATGCAGCTTTTCGCCAAATGAAGAAGACTTATGCAAAGTTGAAATAAGGAAGATAGAATGCTTTCAGTGTACAAAATAGCTTAATAATATTATTTAGTTTAGTAGTTTCATATGCTTTTATATTATATAGTCTATTTCAGAAATATTACCTTGATTTAGGAGTCGTTTTGATTTTAGCTTTTTTATTTTATTCCTTGCATCGGATGAGAGTGGCATTTTACTATTTGTAGGATAATTTGACACCATGTATCTTCTTCTAAGAGGAAGATGACAACGGAATCAAAAGGAGAAATATAGAAAAATACTTACATCTAACTGAAAGGAGAAAATGTCAATATTATTAATAATATCAACCTTATCATACATAGGATGACACTTAAACAAAATATGAAGGGTTGCAAGCCAATGATCCTGGATTAAAGCAAGGGGGAAAGAGGAATTTCTAAAAGCTTTATTGTTCCTCCCCTTCCAAGTGTCCATCTAGTTGAGGTTTAGGGGATTGAGAAATGAATCCCAAGGCTAGGGCATTATAATCACATTGACACCAAAATGGTTTACCAAAATTCTACCTTCAAATTAAGAATGTCAATAGTTAGGATTCTTGCCATGTTGCCTCCCATCTAAAAAGAGCAATTATGGGAGTTGCCTTCATTCCCCATACTTTCTTCCAAGGGAGATAACTCAAGATCCCACCATCTACAATCAAGTGGTTTTAATACGATTAACTTAAAAGTTCCCTCCTCAGAGTGCTTCCACATTTGCACGTCTTTAGTGCTGAAAGAATAGAAGTACACTCAACTTGGCAAGAAAGGAAATCCAATCATTAATTTCTCAATCATTTAAATCGCAAGAAGAGAGATGCTTCACTTGATTCCACTACTGTACACTTCAAAAACCATTGACAACTGGGGCCTCCTTGAACTGAGCTATGGAGTGGGTAGAAGGAAACTTATCTCTTGAATGCCTATTTCCACACTAGATATCCTACAAATACCTAATTCGCATGCCATTCACCACATGGTACTGAGTATGGTTGCAAAATTTTGTCCAAGTACAAACCAATCCACCTTCAAAGACTAGAGCCAAAAACATCCCTACCTAGTCTAAGATACCAGTTTAATCTCTGGTGGAAAAGAAGTTTCATTCTGTTTTGCTGGTAGAGCTTGATTGAAATTATGCAGTATCTAGACCCTTTTTGCCGTTGATGGTTTCACATCTTTATGAGTTACCAAGTGAAACTTTCTTTGGTCATATATATCACCTTACAAAAGCCAACACTAGATGTTCTCAATCTATTTATTGTCAGGTAACTAAGAGCAAGTTCAGTTTGCAGCATGATGAGATGAATTTGAAAGTGAGCATTTTTTCCCTCGTAGTGGAGTCATCAGAAAGCATTCTCTTGCCTCTATGAGAGTTTCTTCCCCTTGTCTACAATGCGAAGTGGCTGATGATTGCCATTTTCTCTTTTGGGAGGACAGTTGGATTGATGAGTTTTTACTAGCTCTTCACTTCCCTTGTAATCTATCCTAAAGACATAATCCTTCTATTTCTTGTTTTTCGGACCTCTCAGATGGTTCTCATTCATGGAATATGCACTATTTTTGATACTTTAATGATTGTGAAGTTGTAGATATGACTTCTTTGATTTGTTGTTTTTCCTAGACCCTGATCATAGAGTTTGGTCCTTAGACTTTTTGGGTACTTTTATCTACAAGTCGTTCTTTGCTTTTCTAACCTGTAGTCCTTCCATTCACAATGATGTTTATAACAAAATCTGGTCGAGCATTCCTACTCCTGATTAAAGGTTTTTGTTTGGATTACTATTTTGGATAGACTGGATACTAATGATTTGCTCCAAACTCATAGACCAATCATGCATTGTATCCAAGGGCTTGTGTGATGTGCTATAAAGCTGCAGAGATGCATAGTTACCTTTTTTTGCTTTGTGATTTGGTTTGGAAGCTTTGTTGTTGGCTCTTTGACATTTTCAATGTGGCTTGGGCAGCTCATCATCATCTATAGGGGTCTATTACTTCTGCTATTGGTGAGTTTGACAAGAGGAAGTAAAATAAAGCGCTTTGGAGGAGGGCTATATTTTGCCTGGTCTACAAGTGATTTGGCTGAAAAGGAATGCTAGTATCTTAAGAGATCTTTTTTTCTTTATTTTTTACTTCTCTATGATAAGGTGTCTTTTTGTTATCCCCTTAGGCCATGCACATGGTTTATTCAAAGGTTGTTTTTTGTCTTCATTGCATAGAGATTGACAAGCTATCCCTTCTATAAGGTTCATTGATTATCTCCCTTTCCCTTTCTTTTATTTTTATTTGGGAGGACATCTAATCCTCTACTTTATACTTTTTCTCTCTTCTTAATACAATTTGTTTTTCTATCAAAAACAAAAATAAAAGAGGCAAAGGTGGAGAGAGAGAGAGAGTGCACTCTCTGAAAGAGTCAATTTACGTCCTTTGAATAAGTTCTCCCTAGGAGCCACCTTTCAATCTTAAGCTAGCCGCTTTAATGTAAGCATCAAAAGGAAAAATGAGGTACACAATAGATATATTTTTGTTTTATAATCCAAAATCATGACTAACTCATTGTTGTTCACCCAATAGTCACAATTTAGATTGTGCTAAGTTGACCATCAATTCCGGAACAATTTGGAAAGAGGGAAGCGCACATCTAATGTTCCTCAAGGCAGCTTTGTCTGGCTTCAAAAGGAGGGACCTCTGGTTGTTTACTATAGGAAAAAGGCAGGAAAGTCATTTCACCCACAGAGGGCAAAATAGCAGGACGGATTAGGGTTAGAGTTGAATCACTGAATCAATCCTAATCATTACAGCAGATCCTGCGGTTGCCACCGCAACCAAATGGCCAAGCGAGTCTCGCCTCAATCATCATCCAACCTTTAACGCTCATAAGCTTGTAAATAAGGTGATTTTTACGAATGTAAAGGCATCGAAGAAATAAAACAAATTTTACCTCAAAATCTCTCTTCTTCCTTTGTGTTCCTTCTCTCTTCTTCTCTCTCTTTCTCTTCTCTTTCTCATATCAGACAATCATGAATAAGACTTCTGATATGTCGTTTGTTAACATGAGATGAGAGATCTCCATCTTCTAGTCCCGTGCACCCGTATATTAACCTTAAAAGAGATTAGCCTCAATAGCTCGAAGCAAAAACATGATTAAGGTTGGGAGGCAACATGGCTCCCATCTAAAAAGAGCAATTACAGCTCGACTCGGCTTAAAACAACTCGGTCTGGCTCAAACGGCTTAGCCCAGCTCAACACGGGTAGACCCGGCCCAAAATGGCTCAAATCAGCTCAAAACAGCTTGGCTTAGCTCTAAAACAGCTTGAGTTCGACTCTAAAACAGTTCGGGTTTGGCTCTAAAATAGCTCAGGCTTGGCTCTAAAACAGCTTGAAATCGGCTCAAAAAATGGCTCGAACTCGGACAAATCTTTGAACGTGCGCATAAAAATGAAATGACGCAGTTTTTTTTACCGCCACCTGTAGATGTATGGCTGTAACTTTTTATCAGTGCATGTGATGTGCAGTTGCATCTTTTTATTGACGATTATAGATGTGCGACTGCAACTTTTTACTAGCGCTTACGGTTGTGAGGTTGAATATTTTTATTGGTGCTTTCGGATGTGCAACTGCACTTTTTTTTCCGGCGCTTGTAGATGTGTGGCTTCAGTTTTTTACCAGTGCCTAAAATGTGCGGCTGCAGCTTTTTACCGGCGCTTCAAGAGTGCGGCAGGGCCTTTTACCAGCGCCTCCAGAGTGCAGCTGCACTTTTTACCAGCGCCTTCAGAGTGCAGCTGCACTTTTTACCAGTGCCTAAATTGCTGGCAAAAATCACCATAAACACCATAAAATACATCAATGAGTTCAAATCCATCTTGAGTGGTGATGAAAGTGGATATGGATAAAAAGGTACCAACGAAGCATATTGTACTATTTTAGGATTTGAAAATAACCCTAAAATTAGAATCCTAAAATAATATTATTTGGCTTTGATACCATATAAAATTTTAGAAAAATAAATAAATAAATTTATTTTTCACCTTTTAGTTTGTTACACCTGGGTATTTATAGAATTTTTAATTTATTAATAAGAAAATTTTTATTCTACTAAAATTCTAATAATGTGAGATTATTATTATAAAATTTTAATTACATAATACTAATTAATTAATTAAAATAATAAAATATCATATTCAACATAGGTGTTATACTTCTAATTAGTTCAACAATGGCATTAACTCCTTAGTGGCCTAGTTATAGTCATTTCTCACCAGTGCAAAGGTGGTGACAGTTCACTAGTAGTCAGCTCGTTTTACTTTTTCATATGTGGCAGCTTCTTAATAGACCAATTAATTGGCAAGTTGATTTTGACTTCTTTTTCCACCACACTTTTGGCACCTCGGTTCCTATTCTTAGTTTTCATGTGGTCTTGAAAGTATAGAATTACAGCACAATTTTTATGCTTGAGCTCATATTTACCCCAAAATTCAATCTTTCAGAAGGTGTTCAGATGCTTATTTAGTGCTTGCAAGCATCTTTAAGCATATTAGCTTAAAAGTA
>NW_019014663.1:1911018-1922836 GCF_000150535.2 Carica papaya | reverse complement strand
TCTTGTGATCGGTATAGATCTGAAAGGTCTCCGCATACAAATAATGGTGCCAAGTCTTCAACGTGTGTATGATTACGACAAGCTCTAGGTCATGGATGGAATAGTTTTTCTCATGACTCGTCAACTGTCTGGACCCATAGGTTATGACCTTCCAATGCTGCATCAAAACACAACCCAGACCTAGGTAGGAGGCATCTCTGTAAACTGTATATCCACCTGATCCACTCGACAAGGCCAACACAGGTGCAGTAGTCAGTCGCTTCTTTAGTTCCAAAAGCTTTTTTTACAGTTCTCGTTCCACTCAAACTTGACATTCTTCTTTGGGAGCCGAGTTAGAGGAGTAGCTAAACTAAAAAATTCTTCCACAAACCTGCAGTAATAACCCGCCATCCCTATAAAATTACGAATCTCCTTAACTGATGTCAATTTTTCCCAACCTTCAACTTTTTCAGGGTTCACATACACTCAATCCTTTGATATGATGTGTCCCAAGAAGGTAGTCTGTTCAAGCCAGAACCCACAATTACTCAACTTTGCATACAGTTTCTTTTCTTTGAGAACTTATAAAACCTGAGTTAGATGGTGAACATGTTCCTCTCTATTTTTTGAATAAACCAAGCTGTCATCGATGAACACAATAACAAACTGATCCATGAATTATCTGATGACCCTGTTCATCAAGTCCATGAAGATAGCTGGAGCGTTGGTTAGTCCAAATGGTATGACCAGGAACTCATAGTATCCGTACTTGGTTCAAAAGGCTGTCTTGGGGATGTCTTCTATCCTAATTTTCACCTGATGGTAACTTGAACGCAGATCTATTTTAGAGAAGACCTGGGTACCCTGCAACTGATCGAAGAGGTCATCAATCTTGGGAAAGAGATACTTGTTGTTGATTGTGACTCTGTTCAGACCTCTGTAATCAATACATAACTTTAACGTCTTATCTCCCTTTCTGACAAAGGTGACTCCAGCACCCCAATAGGACACACTATATCGGATAAAGCCACTGTCCTACAATTCAATGATCTATTTCCTTAGTTTTTCCATCTCAACACGGCTCATGCGGTAAGGAGCAACCGAAATGGGTTTGGTGCCTCGCTGAAGATCTGTGGTGAATTCGACTTCTCTATCCACTAGTAGTCTAGATAGCTTCTTTGGAAACACATCTAGGAAGTATTGGACTACTGGAATCTCTTGAATACAAATCTTTTTCTTTGATTTGCCTAGTTAGAGAAAATAACAAGGTTAAAGTACTCGATAATAAAAAAATTTACCGTGAGAGAATAAATACTAAACGATTTTTTTATTAATTTGTAAATGGCTCCTCATTAGGAGGATTAAATACAACCTTTTTGCTAAAACAATCTACGGTGGTGTGATACGTCGCTAGCTAGTTCATTTCTAGAATTACATTAAAGTTCCCCGTGTCTAATTCTATTAGGTCCACATTTAATTTTCTATCTGCTATATTTATGACACAAGCTCTATATACAACTTTTTTCAATAGTGTCATACTCCCAACAGTAAATACAAACAACACAGAATCAAGTTTATCAGGTAATACATTAAATTTTGATGCAAAAATAGGTGACACAAATGAATGCGATGCACCAGTATCAATCAAAACATGAGCAAAATGATTACAGATAGTGTACGTACCATGTACCACGTTCGGGTTGGCTTCTGTATCCTAGTGGGTGAGATTGTAAACTTTGCCTTAGATAGGAGGTCTGATCTGGTTCTGGTTCCTCGGACACTCCATCGAATATGTTGGGTATATCACATATGCGACATGTGTTGTTGAGGAGATAGCAGGGTCGGTCCCCATGATCTCTGCCACAATACTGACAGATATTATCACGTCCTGCCACTGGAGCTTGAGAAGGATTCTGAATCATTGGCCTGGGTCTCTTGTTCTATTGAACAAGCGCAGTAGGTGCTGGTCTTGCGGGGTAGAACTGAGGATCTGAGGTTCCCTGCTGCCTAAGAGACGGTGCGGAAACTCCTATCAACTAACTCTGCCTTGGCCAAAACAACCGAATAAGTTTTGAGCTCCAGCACAAATAACTGTTGTTTGATCTATGGGTGGAGAGCCCACTTGAACCTTTTACCCTCCCTACCTTCATCAAACAATGTCTCAAAGGAATATCAGCCCAACTCTAAAAAATTGCAAGCATATTCTGACACAGTCATGTTCCCCTGGACTAACTGTACAAACTTAATCTCATTAAGATGTCGGAGATGCTCTGGAAAGTGCTCTACATGAAAGGCCACAAAGAACTATTCCCAAGTAACTGGAACATGTAGGGTGGTCTGTTTGAGTTCCCTCCAGCAGTCTACTTCTCCCACTAACATGTAGGTAGCAATGGCTACTTTCTGTTCGGGAGTTACTCCCAGGGTCTTGAAGGCCTTTTCTGTCTCTGCTAACCAGTACTCGACATCTTTAAAAAATGATCCCCTTGTAAAAGTGGATGGGTTTAATCTTTTATACCTCTCTATGTAGCCTGAGTCCATCATTGGAAGAGCTGGGTCCCATATAAGAGGGACTGAGCCATGTTGAGGATGGACTCGGTGGCTTTGCGGTGGTACTTACTAGTACGGTGGGGGCACCAGATTGTACTGTGGTAGTGCCGGGTGGTACTATGGTTGGAGAACCGAATCATACTGTGGTGGCGCCGGGTGGTACTATGGAGGAGCAGGGTCGTACTGGGGTGGCTCGGGATCCTCTCGCTGCAGGGATGACTCAACCTGTGGCAGCGGAGGAGGGTCAGGTAGCTCCCTCATTTCCTCTCAGCTCTGCTGGGCGACAATGAGTCTTCCAGCATCTCAAATATTCGGTCAATATATTCTCTAAGCGAACCATCTCGGGCTACTTGATTTAGTGGGGTCTTCATCTCCTCATTTTTTTGTACCTATATTTCATAAGTATAGGTTGAGTGATAGTTTGTATTTTATGTTTTTAAGTCTTTGTGTAAGGAATGGTTCCGATCAACGTAGCTCTGATACTAATTATTGAAGCCCGTAACTTAAAAGAAAATAAATTAATAAATTAAATGTAGAAGTGATTAATAGAGTTAGAGTTTACATTCCTTACACAATAATTTTTAATTCTCAATAGAGATACAAGAATGTTCATTCTAAAAGACATACAAAAATTAAAGAAATAAAACAAAAAACGAATAACTAAACATCGTAGGACAACCTTTACTAGCATTTGAAGGAAGTTCGGCTAGTGAACTACTCACAACCCTCTTGTTGATTGAGATTTGGATCTTGATCCTCTTGATTTGAAATAGTTAACGAAAGGGTGAGATACACTAACCCAGTAAGAATATCACGTTAATAACAGATATAGAAATTTAAAGATTGATAAAAAAAATTAGAAAAACAGCTAATAGAATCTTTGATTTATTTAAATATATTTAAAACTTGAAGACATTTGTTTAATACTTACCATAACGAGTTTTTTAAAGATAACCTATGAAGACCCATATTCATATCACTTTTTACTTTCACGTATAAGAGAACGAGAAACAATAGGTTTGCTTTCTTACCTGCTTACTGGTACCCATGGGGATCCATAGGGGTGTCTCCCCTACTTGTGAACCCAATATCCAATTTTACAACTGATCGGCCGTCCCCATACCCTGTTAGGTAATGGGCGCCAAATATTCCCTCGCCTTGATATCCTGTACGGTATAAGGGTGAATCATATCTCCCAAACTTTTTGGGTAAGAGACTTTCAAGTCCTGTCCGACTGAGGTAACGTTCACGGTAGGATTCCTCATGTACCTATGAAATAGATTTGTCCGGTCTTTTCCTGCGTAACCAACAAGTCTTTCACACACAGATTTTCATCAATAAATAGCCAATAAATTTATACCAATATCTCATATCACATTTACAGATCAATTAAACTACATTAATACTGGCGATATATAACCAAAATAACCACATAAGTTGATAAGATTATTGAATTATAAATTAAGAACTTGTACTATATGAAAATCAAGTAAGTAGGATGGTACAGGAAATCAAGACAATTGTGAACTAACTGGTTCTGGCTCCATTAGTAACCTGTAATTTTTTTTAGGATTTTTTAATTTTTCACCAAAATACAAAATTATGTACTGGTAAGTCTCAATTTACCATAACAAAGAATAAAGTGAGAGATCCTTACCCGGATTGGTGTTTCGAGATATCGAACTATCTACTACGCCTCCTAATAGGTATTAGGTTATCTGAATTTTTTATGTGGAATTCAAAACACTCGTCACATACCTAAAAATACTCAAAAAATTTAAAATCAATATCCAACACTCATTTCGACCAATTTTAAGGTTCCAGCATGGCATCGCCCCGTGTGTCAACACCGGCTATGCTGCCCACGGTGGCAATTCACCTCGGCCTAGCTAGTTTTGGCCGTATCCCTGTAGAAAAGTACGTTAGGGGCCTCGGTTGGCTGAAAAATCACAAAAAAATCGAATCTACTGGCAATGGGGACCTCCGAATGTGGCGGCTTCGTCGGTCCTCCTTCGCAGCTAAGGTTTTTTCTTCGGCTACCCAACACAGAAAATGACGGTGAACACAATGATAAAAAAATCACGTGAAACAAGAATCAAGAAGGGGTTCATCGAAGGGATTTTAAGGTTTTAGCTGCAGCGGCTGTGCCAGACTTTGCTCGCAGTTTTCGGTTCACCGCCGTTTCTCTTACTCCGATTTGGCCACAAGGGTACTCATAATCAAATTCTGGGCGGGTACGTGAAATTTTTATCTTTTTTTACAGTTGACAGTGGCTCCGGTGCGGCGACGGTCAGCGGTCGGCCTCTTTCTCCGGTGTCTGATTCTTCTTCTCTAGCGGGGGCTGGTGGCTAGGGTTTAGGTTCCCGTGTGATACGAAGTATTTATAGCTATCTTGCGTTGATCTAGGTTGTCCATCGTGATCGATTTTGTCTGTCCAATTGCGTCTAGAAAGAAAATAAATATGGACCGTTCATTGTGATCAATCTCGATCGTCCGATCGCACATAAAGGAGAAATGAATCCAGGCCGTCCACGCGCGTGGGATCAATCATGGGCCATTCGATCGCGGAGCACGTGAATTGCCAGCGTAGCCTCTCACATGGCACCAACATCAACGCGCGTTACCACGTGGCGCGCTCTGGTC
Organism: Carica papaya; assembly: GCF_000150535.2. The sequence goes on along the minus strand of NW_019014663.1, from coordinate 1,917,667 downwards.
CGTTGAGACTACTAATTGGGCGGTCCTACATGACCAAACTTTCTCTATTTACACTTTGATATCATATTTTTAATTTTTCTTTAAAAAATACTCACATAATCTAAATTTTCACTTATTTTTTCTAAAATTATTTTCATTCTCGTCCCTAATTTATTTTTTTCTCAAAGTTCCACTTAAATAAAAACAAAATAAATTAATCAATTATTTTAAATTAATAATTAGATAATAAATAATTTATCTTGAGTCATTTTTCTAATATGGGTATTACATTAAAATTTTATTTTAATAATTATTTTTTTATTTTTATATTTTTGTGACATGATAACTTAATATTTTCTTCTGATTATATTAAATATTTTAATACCATTAAAATAAAGTATTAATATGAAGCTTTAATTAAAAATAACTCTAAAATACTTTTTTTTTAAAATAATTTCGGGAGGAAAATTTTAAATATATTAATTCAGTAAAGGGATTACACTATAAAACACTCAATATAAAAAACTAGATCTTAATGCGAAAAACCTAATTTCAAATTCTTGTAAAAATTTAAGTTTTATTAACGTATTTTTTAATTTTATTTTACAAATTTATATATATTTTTTTTGTATTTGTGTATTATTAGAAATATGTAAGAATTATCCTTGTATTATAGATCAAAACTTTTCATAGGTTTTTAGAGTTGTTTGAAGGAAAAAATAACACTAGCATTAAATTGTGTAAAATATTTTAATTGTTTTTAAAATATATTACACATATAACAAAAAAAATACCTATATATGATATATATATATATATATATTACTATGTACATACTAAATTAATTTATATTTTCAAAGATATTCATTCAACCTGTAAAGATTGGGATTAGAAACAAATCAATCTCCTGAACCCATAATCTTCTAAACCGTGAGGACTGACCGGTACGTGAACCGGTCCGGTTCAATTCAGACCGAACAGATTGATCCCGACTGAATTTTACTTGCCGCTAGGTTATGACATTGATTTCCTCACCACAAACTATTAAGAAAGTACACATCATCAACGCAATTGAAAATTTCATTTTTCTTTTTTAAAATATAATAGAACTTCTATATCGGGTCAAAATCAACTGTGATTTTGAAAGTAATCTAATCGTACGGTCAGGAACGAAAGTTATGACAGTTCTGAATTCTGATCATAGATAAGAGCAAATACACCGCTCTACTTCTGCCTAATTGTTTTACGCCACGTGTTCCCCGCAGGATGCATGACTTTGGATTTTCCAACAATGTGGAAAGTACAGCCATGCTATTCTCACAGCTTGTTTTCATCAATTTTATCTCACAGCCCATTTTGCACCGTCGATCTGTGTAGATTTCCATCTAATGGTGAATTATTGACTCTGAAAAATCCAAATCGAACGATGATTTGATTGCTGTTATGAGAGTTTCAACACTGGCAGTGACGTTCACTTTACCACTGTTATGTGCATCAGACGTATTGAAACTCGCCACGTGTCAAGCGGGTCTATTTATATCCGTTGGATTTATAACACTTTCGTGTACCCCACTCTTTCAAACTTGGATCACCATCACTCGTTTTTTTTTTTTTTTGTTCTGAAGAAGTTTTTAAAATTTTCCTCCTCTGGAAAACGAGTCTCATTTTCCCTAGCGAAAAAACGAAACGGCACCCCCAACAATAATCCACTTTAGTTCTTCCTCTTTTCCCGTCTCCTCTTCTCTCTGTTAGGCCTTCGTTATTCGATTCGCCGGGACCCTTATTCGATCCGTCGGAAATTGGAAGATTCCGGTGAGTTCGCTTCTCTCCGGCGACTTTTAAGCATTGTTTGGTTATTCAACTCGATTAGGTTTTTTTATTTCCCGTGAAGTGTTTGGTTAAATTGAAAGAACAGGCTAACAGTTGCGTCGTATTGCTGAAGCAGTAGATGAGTATACGATTGGGGAGGAGTTGAGGGCAACCGGCCAGGATTTCGTCACCGGATGGAGGGAGGTAGCGTCTCTAGACTTACTTGTTCTGGTACTGTTCATTTCCTACTTTTCTTCATAAAAAAACAAATGAATAGGGTATTTTGATGTGTAGTTACAGCTATTTTTGCCTTGTAAATGGTGAGTTTAGCTTAAAAGTAGTTGCCTTTCGTTGTTTACTCTTTTATTGGCAACACCATGTACGTCCGATACTATTTGTTTGCAGCCCAATGCTTTATGTGCGTCTTTGTATGCTTACGTTTTCTATACGTGTATGTGTATTTATTTTCAGATATCAATATTTATTTAAGGCTAGGGTTTGGGTGCTTGATTCAGTTGCTAGTGATATTGGTAGAATATTGACGTTTAACTGGTTCGTACCAGTTTGGGGTTCCTGTTCTCGACTTCATGGAAAACATTTATGTCTGTGCTGTTTACTGTTTATTTTATCTAGTGTATATTTAATGAACTGAACTCAAGTTTGTCTTGTACATTCTCCATCCCTGGTAATTTTCTGAAATTGAACCTTTACTCCTAATCTTTGTAACAGACCTGCTTCTATGCCTTTACGTTGCTGTAGCTTGTGTTTAGTGGTGATTACATTGTTTTGTCTTGACTAGATTTTGCAACAGAAGATTTTTAATTTTTATAGCTTATATTGCTAACTATGCATTGAATTTATTTGTCATGATGTCATATGGATGTGGAATTTTCCTATTCTGAAATGTCAGTGCTACAACTGGCATGAATAAGAATTTTGACTTACAAAATTCTCTCTTCTTTCTTTTAGGCTAAAGAAGAGTACTTTACAATTTGATAATACAACTATTAGTTTCATATTTATTTTTTGGGTTATCTTGCCATTTTCTCCTGGAGCATAAAGCATTGGGATCAACTCCTAATTTTTAAATGGCTAAAGCGTAAAGGAACTTGCAGTTATCATGTTTTTGATTCTCCAGAAACATATTTATGAAATAAAGTTTAGTACTTCCATACGATGAGTCTTTCCAGGGATGAACTTTTTTTTGTTAAAGAAAATCTAAGGTGCATAACTGGGTCAATTTATGCAAAGTAAGTGCTAGATATATATGACATGGGTTTTTATCTGATTTCTGTGTGTAAGAGAGACTGGATGCTTGAATTATGGATGGTGAGGAATAAAAGAAAGAAAGGTGGTAAACTGTAGTATGTGGCAATTTTCCTTTTGTTGATGTTTATTAGAGGCAGTGTGCAGCATTTTGGGGCAGTATCTGCAATAATTTCCAACTTTTATTACATTAGTTGCTTCTGTTTCTAGTCTATTTGTTTATTCTAGTGCCTTGTTAGAAATATCTTTTAGCCCTTGGGGAAGTTTCTTGTTGGCTACTTTCCTATTCTCTCTAAGTTTTTTTTTTTTTTTTTTTTTTAAATAGGGATATACCCATGGATTATGATGAAAATGATTTTCAAAGCCAGAATCTTCATTTAGCTGGTGAAGGAAGCAACAAGTATCCTCCAGTTTTACGCCCATATGCTCTTCCCAAGTTTGATTTTGATGACAGCCTTCATGGCCATTTAAGATTTGATGACAGTTTGGTTGCAACTGAGGTTTTTCTTGGTATTGAAAGTAACGAAGATAATCAGTGGATTGAGGACTTCTCTCGGGGGAGTAGTGGAATAGTGTTTAGTTCAAGTGCAACTGAGTCCTGTGCAATTTCAAGACACAACAATGTTTGGTCTGAGGCCACCTCCTCAGAATCTGTGGAAATGCTTCTAAAATCTGTTGGGCAGGAGGAATTAATACCTGAACAAAATATTGTTAAGGATTCAGATGCTTGTGATGAGTTGGGCTGCATTATGAAGCAAATGGAGCCTAGTCTGAAGCGTGATGAGAGCAGTGTCCTGAAGGCAGCAGATGAAAACTTGCAACCAACACTACTGCTGGATGAAACATTAGGAAACTTTTCTGGTTTAAAGGAGGATGTAGTAGTGCGACAGCCGTTGGTTAAAGATGTATCACAAGCTGGTGAAGGTGATTCATCCGCAGATGGTGGTTTTAGTGATCTGAATCCATGCACTGTTGGTGGAAAGGAAAGCATAATGTTGATGAAGGGGAATGAATTTTGGGGATGTAGAATGTGTTGATGTTGGCGAAAGTAAGGCCGCCACTATGGTTACTGAACATCTTGGTAACAGGATGCAAGGAGATTCTTCTGCTTCAAGCATTCAAATAGAAAATCAGGTTTCTCCCAGTCAAAATATTAGTTCAGATTGTTCTCAGATCAATGATCAAGATCTGCATCTAAAAAAGCCAACTGTTGAGAGTTTGCAAAATGATAGTGCTGAGAACCAGGAGGAATGTCTTGTAAGCTTAGAGACTAGGATACATGATGAGAGCACAGATGGAAATTTAAGTGCAGGAGGCACTTCCCATTTGCATAGCTTGATTATCAAGGTAGATGGGAACATAGATGAACCTCCTGATATTTTATTGAAGGGAGTTTCTGATGACCCTATGATGGAAGGATGTAAGGAAGGTGTCTATTCTGGTACACTTGCTCAGATTAGTGACCAAAAAGTTGTGGTCGTATCTAAAAATATGGAGACTGATGATCAGTCTGAAGAAAATCTAAATAAGGGTCCATCAGGGGCCTTGGGCCAAGAAGTTGAAGTCAGCAATATTAGTACTGGAATTTGCTTTAATACGGATAAAAATATGCAGGCTACACGTGGACCAAGTAGTTCTTTTGAGAAGGGTACATCACAGATGGACGGGCAATTGTCTACAGAAATTGTCACCAATAAGCTTGAGCCGTCATTATTGTCATTGGAGGAAAGTAAATATTTTAATCGGGAAGTTGGTGGAAGCAGCAATAGTCAGGAAGGTGACTTTTGAGCGGAAGTGCTTCAGACACATGCAGATGCAACGTTAGAAGGTTTGTACAGAGTGTGTTGGGGTTGTAGGTCAACAATGACATCCAATAAAAATTATAAGTCTGAGAAAAATGATGTTAAGAACATCAATCAAGATGTTTCAACTGTTGCAAAGGAGGCCTGCTGAGGTGCCTTCTGATTGTAGGGAGATGGATACTGAGAATGGTAGTCCCCTTGCTTACAGATAAGGGGGTTGCTTTAAAATCGTCTGGAGAGAGTCCTGTTGATTCCATGAACAAGTTCAAAGCTTCAGAATCTTTTTCTGATGCTGCTGCTACAAATGTCAAATCAGGTATGTCGTCAACCTGTTTGGTTGGGATTCTTGGATATTAGGCCTATGTTTGTATTTTGGATTTTCCATGAGATTGATATTAGACTAAAAATTCTCCTATACGTTTATCTACACTGAAAATGAAACAGTTCATTATAACACATAAAACACATACATAGATATATATGATCTATCATCATAGAGAAGAAACATATGTACATGTATAATTTATTCACATGCTTGTTAAAAAAATATTTTTACATGGTTTTTATATTTATTTGATTATTTATTTTCATAGGTTGATTTTGGAAAAAAACCGTAAAAGTAAGTATCGAATAAAACGTTTTAAAGTTAATGCATTTACTCAAAGTAAGAGATTCATTAGTTGTTTTATGCTTTTCTACCAACTTTTGGTTTTCTATATCAATGATTAGTGTGATATTCTTACTGGATTAGTGTGATATCAATGATCAATGATTAGTGTGATATTCTTAAGGATAAATTATATTTTACTTATTGTAATTTAGTTTTGTTGTAATGGGAATAATTTATTTTTGTGATAATTGAATATTTGGTAGTTAAGTTTTTTGTTTCTTGAAATATTATTTTATTAAAATTTTTAATTTTGAAATGTATATTTATGTAGAAATAGGATACATATAAACGTTATCTAAAAATAATATTTTGAGGTAAAATAATAAAAAATAAATGTTAAATTATTGTAATAGAATTACAAATTTTAAATTATAATAGAACTAATTATTGAAATAAGTTTATATTTTATTCTTTACTTTATTTAATGCGAGCATGAAGTGAACTTCTAATTAATATCTCGATTATATGAAAAATAAATTAAATAGTAACTCCCTCTCTCTTTCTCTCAGCATGTACGGCGTTAGGAGAAGATAACATGGAATACAATGATGCAACTGATAATGCAGCTCTGCCTCCACTAGATGGTGGTGGTGGTGATGCAGTTATTGATCAGCAAGAAGTTCAGGCGTCGCCTTTACCTGGTGATAGCTTTTTAGCCTCCAAAAAGGAGGAAGAGAGTTCAGCTACAATGTCCACGGAAGCTGTTTTGTTGAAGGCATCTTCTACTGAGACAACTGTGGTCGATCTTGTTTCTGAATCTAAAAAGGACGAATCATGTGACACTGATGAACATCAATTACGTGACAAGGTTGTTCAATCTCCCTCATTGGTGCATATATGTAGTATAGGAAATCAGACAGAGCCCGAAATGCAGGTCAACAAAGTTAGCCAGGAAAACACCCTGGAGGTTGATTTATGTCCTGCTGGTGGTTCAACACAAAGACAAGCTGTTGGTGCTGATGGACAACTTAAGAATAGGGAAGTAACTGTTAAAGAAAATGATGAAAAGACCCTTCCAAAAGTTCCAGGTGATCATTTTTAATTCTTGAGGTTGTGAGGCATAATTTTCAAAATTTTGATTCTATCACCTGCTTTTAGTGGCTTAGTAGTATATTTCCCATGT
>NW_019014663.1:1890815-1902029 GCF_000150535.2 Carica papaya | reverse complement strand
TTAGTACTACTTTCCTATATATTTATGTTTTGCTGGGTGATGCAGGTGCCGCTTAATTTTCTTTCGGCACTCATAGGACCATCATCATTGACTCTACCCGCCAAATTGATTGGAATTTTGATGGAAAGCTCATTTTTTTGACTTTTTATTCCTTTGCTTAAGCTGATAATCATCCTTTGTTTTTTGTTTAAAGTGTGCTTATTGATATTGTTGTTCACAGTTACTAGAAGGGCTACAAAGCTCGTTGATCATCTCAAAAATCCCATCAGTATCACATGACAGAGGTCATAAAAGTCAGGGCAGAAGTGCCTCTAGGGGTGAGATCTTGAATATACGAGAAATCTTTTATGCCTTTAAGTGATATGAACACATTCAACCTTGATGCACTGATACATTTAAAACTGATTCTTTCATGTAACAGGGAGTAATCATAGTTGAGATGACAATGCCAGGTCCATGGCAAATAAGCTCAACAGTTAGTGGATGATCAAATACACACCAGCTTAGCTTCTGTTTATAAAGTATAATAGAAGAAAGCTATTGCTTCAGTCAGTTTAATTATGGTTACTAGTTGGTAGATGTTCATATTGATTTTTAGTTTCATAACAGTTATGATTTGATGTCCTTAGGCCTTTACCCTAATAGGTTGTATATGAAAATTATCAGCGTAGTTTGGCATGAAATTGAAGGTGAAATTGAAGGCAGCTTTTGCACAGACGATGAGCCTAATATTTTGTTGATCCATCTTTTGCTTCATGAGAAATTGTACATTACAAAGCATTGGGTGTCATGATATTGCTTGAAGAATTTGTAGATTGTTTCATTTTGTTTTTACCTAGCTCGCACGTTTGCATTCTAACGAAAACTTTGTTGACTACCTGTACAAACACAATCTAGTTGTATGCCAAATGGTTCTTTTTATGTGCAGCCTCAAAAATGGTTGAACTATGCAGATAGTTGAAGGATACATGTGCTTGTCATTTTCTTGCAGTACAAGGTACAGCATGCAGATTAGGAGGTGTCTTGATGGTCCTAAATGTTGTATGGTAATGGTGAAGATATGACTTGAAGAGAACGATCAGATTAGTGTAGTCAGTGTTTATTCTGAATGCCGCTGAAGATGTTCTGACATTATGTCATTCTTTGATGCTTTTTGGTTAGTGTACTGGACTGCTGCCCGAGAACTGAAAATGGACGGCTCATATTCGTGCATCCATTATGTTAACAAGAGAGCACTAAATCGGTTGGCAGAGTTGCCATTTGTCTTTTTTGTTTCGTTTTTGTTTTGTTTTTTCCTTTTTTTTTTGAAGATAAAAAAGAAAAATTGTAGAGAATTGGCCTTTATCTGTCAAGTAAAAGTAGATATAAAAGAAAGCATTTGGAAAGCATTTCACACTCGAGAGAAGCTAAGTGTGAGCGTCGCAGAGTAAAAATAGTACACTACTTTTTAGGAAAAAAATATTGTAAGAAAAAAATTGAGCATACACAAAAGAAAAATATTACAAAGAAATAGCAAATACTATTTTAGAAAAAAAGTTTAGTTGTAGAAACGTGGATCAAACATAAATAACCCGGCATCATTTCGAAACATAGGGTCGGAGGAGGACAATGTCCGACTCTTTTTGAAAATATGTTAATATTCTTATAACTTTTTTTGGAGCAAATGAATAGAATAATCGATCCAGGTCAAAGTCAAATAATCGATAGATACCATAAATTAACCACAATATTTGATTAAAACCATGTAGAATACATTTAAACACATTCACATGTAACGTGTCTTAAATCAAATTAAATGCATTGATTTGTCAGATAAATTAACTACATAATATTTTATCAAAAATATAAAAGATACAGATGTGGGATATAATTTTAAGCACATTAATATCATTCTTCATCTAGTAATACTAAAAATAAAAGGAGGTGAAAGGACCTAAAGAAAAACTCGGATCCTTTTAACATAGAGAACAACTAGATAAAAAATTAAATTTATGAAATTAAGTGGTCAAAGGTTATTATTATGCAGTGCGAGATGATACATATTCTAAACCCCCCTCCTCCCCCAAGCGAGAAAAAGTATGCACGTGGCAGTTTAATGTACTAGGAAAATCAAAACTCCCAATTAGGGTATTCTCAAATTTCAATAAATGCTATCAGTACACTTACAGTTTACCTTCATCGTAAGCCGAATCATGCTAACCATCTCAAACCAAAATCCTACATTAGCAGCCGTTTTTCAAACTGGGTCTTGGTTTGGTGTATCGTATGCCATTTGCCACCATATGCATCTTCACTATAGCTACCTATCCATACTTTCTAACTGAAAATTGTGTATAATTTTACTGTTGGACCTACGCCTGATCATAACTCATCGTGACCCTCTGCTTCTTCTTTCGGTTCTCCAGCAAATCCTTCACCAGAATTATCTGCTGGTTCACCATTCTGACTGCCATTCTCAAAAGTTTTCTCCTTGGAATCTGAGTTGGAATCTATCTCTTTCTCTTTCTCCCCGAGGTCTGCGGTCTCATTGGTTGCGGGCTTCTCAACCTTGGGCTTTGGCTTGGGAATTCGATTAACGCTGGCAACCTAAGTACAGAGTAACCAAATTTCATTAGTTCTAAATTTTTGGCAAGAACTCACCAAACATTTACTCACTTATTTGAGCGAAGAGGACCTTTATGTCATTACCTTATCCTGCAAATCGAAGACCTTCTCATACACTTCCTCAGAAGTGAATGCTGGTTTGCTGAATCCAGAAGTTCTAGAGAAACAAATATATGAAAGGTAATTAGTTGTACTGCACATGCACATAAAATCTGGAAGTCTAAGCAATAAAACATCAGATTCAGGAACATACAACAGAAAATCTTAAGATAGATTTTGTACAGTGACAGATCATTCCCAACAATAAATTGGCTCGGCAGTCTAGGAAGATCAGTAAAAGATGAAGTTAATTTTCTTAAAAAGAATCCCCCCAAAAATCAAATTTTTTGAAATAATAATATTTGATTTCTTGAAAAGAAATATTTTTTGAAATAATCAAATATATCACCAAGTAGGTTTCTTGAAAAGAGTTTTTTCATAGTAAAATTTTTAGAACTTGATGAATGAACTTCATCATGCTTAAAGCTGATAAACCAAGCCAATGCTTAATATTATCATGCTATTAGTCTTTCTCAAAAGAGAACGCAATAATAAAACAGGACAAGAACCAAATGCTAAAAAAGTTGAAAAGCCATGGATCAGCTAAAGACTTCTAAACCCTCATAAAGTAGTAACAGTAAGAACTAAAAATGCAAACCACAAGAAAAGAAACATTAAGGAAAGAACAAAAACTTCTTAATAGCAGGGTGCACAGATTTTTGAAACTGTGTAGCTAAACTATACATTTCATTACAGAGAATTTTGACAATACGTATCTACTGGTCCTTTTGCATCCATTTCATGTTTGGAAAAGACCATTCGGTTTCTAAATAGCTCATCCTTGAGGACTATATGCCACATTGGCATTCATCATTCTATTCAAGAAACATTAAATAACAAGAGACGATTTTAGAACACTTAAAATTTGCAGGAATGACAACTTAAACCCTCATTTTCTAATTCAAACAATTAAAATCCTATACATCTAAATTGAACAAACTAAAATCTCCATTTAAATAGATGGATAAAAATGTTAAAAATTGGAAGCTTGTGCATCACATATAAAAAATTTGCAGAGTGTTTATACTCTTGCCCTTCAATAGCTCATATTTAAAGTTCTATACATAGTTCACACAGTATATCTCTAATTGATGCTTTCTGGAGTTCAAGATCAGGGAAATGTCTAATTTATTCAAAATCGTAAATTTTAGGGTTTTGACTGTGAAATTAAAATAGGAGCCTGTAAAAAATAAAACTCACTTCTGCTCAGCCTCCTTCTCATCCATCCACTTTCGGAACTTTTCAAACTCCTTTGAAACCTTAAGAACAAACATCCAAATATTCATGCATGAGCCTGACTATTCAGATATGCTCAACAGCCAAGTAAAGTATGGCAGACTATTTCAATGCAAACAAATTACCTCATCTATTCTAGCTTTCGGAAGCCAAGGCTTGTTTGTTTCCCAGCCCTGTATGATCTGAATGAACAGGAAAAGAAAAGAAAAAAGATGATCAAAAGCTGAACTCGTTTGGTACAATAAAGCCTGCAACTTGAACTAGCATATGCAACAATTTTTAGACACTAGTTACCAATTTGGAACCCAACAATTCATATTCTCCACAATTCCTATAGGTTATTTATTAAAAGGTTTACATATGTGGATCTCAAAAATCACCCTTAATAAGTTACTTTCCAATTGTTGATATGCTCCTCATCTTTATCTTTTTTCTTAAATAAAAAGTCATTCAAGGTACCAAGGTTGCGCTGCCCAAGGACAAATTATTTACAAAAAGGATCTACAAATAAAAGCTTTCTTGTTTATACTTGCATCCGCACCATGTAAAAGTCTAACTGGTTCATCCATCCATCTAATTAAGGGTTTCACGGCCTACATAATGCCAAAAGTTGAGGAAACCCTGCCCACATGCACCACCATATATATACACAATAAAGTAAAAAGATAATTTCTTTCTTGACTTGAAGCCAAGGTCATAACAACTATCTCACAGCACCTGTTGAAGTTCACCAAGGTATTTTCGAGCATATTCAACCGCTTCTGGCCGTGCAGTAAGTTCCTTAAATCTGCATATTAGGAAGATTGTATAAGCTAGCTATTTTAAGCCTTTGTGCAACTTCAATAATTTGCAAGAAACATAATTGGTCAGACCGGAAAAATATTGGTTCTCCAATAGCCTTTAATGAGTCTAAGCGTTCCTGAAACTCTGTAGCATTAGCATCTTCACCGTCAGTGTACAGCCATTCTTGTACCTGAATGTAAGGATGCCTATGTAAATTTTTTTATAAAGGGACCTTTGAGCTATTAAATTATAGAGGAAAAAACACTAACCTCATCAAGCTTTTGGATAAAGGATTGGCGTTCATCACTAGTAGATATCTTTTCAAACTCTTCATTTGTTTCAAGCTGCATAAGCAACATCATCAAGAAGTTTTGAAAAAGAAGTGTAAGAAAATATGCCCGCTTAGCAGAACTTGCATCTCACTAAAAGAGAAAAAGTAACTCATCCATGAGATCAAGCAGTTCATCCGATATAAACATAAAGTAATGTTAGAAGGAAATAATCAAGAAAAAGCTAGAAGTCTATTAGCAGCTACGTACGCTTGAAGTAACAAAAGGAGAATCAAGGTCTAATCCAATAGGGGATTCAAGAAGATTCACGATAGTTAATGCAAAAGATTTGATAAGATAGCATCACATAATAACAATGCCAGAAAAAGCAACAAGAACACTATTGAAATTAATGCTACTTTGTCATACCTTCTCTTTGGTAGCATATATATATCCTTCAAGGTTATTTTTCAACTCTGCAGTTCTTTTGCGCTCAGCATCCTTCTTGTTCAGTGCTTCTAATTTATTTTTCGCTTCCTCAAAAGATTCTTTTGAAAGAGTTGTTCCAGGTCCCACTGTTTTCTCTGCTACCTATAACCAAACAAAATAGGAAATGAAAATCAGGAAGAAAAAAAGAAATAGAAAAACTATGATGTAAGTTCCGAAGCAGCAGCTTCTTTTCACCTTTAGAGGCACCCTAAATGTCCGTTTTTTCAGTTTTTTGTCCATGCCAAGATCCGCTAAACTTGGTTCTTCAACAGTGGAGTTCGATGCATCAGTAACCATACCATCTGAAGGTGATTTTTCCTTGCTTTCTTCTGAAGTGTTTTTAGCACCAGCTTCAACTGATATGTTGGAGGAAGTAGTGGTTGCTTCTGCAGTCAAATTCTTTCTGGGAACTTCAACCCATTCTGATATTTCAATAACAGCATCAGCTCGATCCAAAGAAAGAATTCCAGATCTGCTTAGAGAGAAATGAAGATTTGCCTTGATAGGGGAGGACAAATTGCGAGATGAATACCTAGACAAAATGACAATAGCACACAAAAAACCATGTATCAGAACTCATTCAAAACTTTGGCACTGGAAAAAACAAAATAGTTTCAATAACTGAAAAAACTTAGACACCAATAGTCTGTATGGCATTTGGGAAATTGCTGTCTTACTTCTCACTTGCAGCTGCCAAACCGGAGACCGTATACTGCACAAACACAGGTGACACAATGCCAGGGGGTAGAACATCTTCACTATCATAAGTAAGTGAGACTTCAAAATCTTTGTTGTAGACAATGGATCTAAACATCTGTTAAGAAATCGATTCAAATAAGATTATGCAAACCAGAAGATAAAAGTTAATATTTAAAATCTTTCTTTTTCCATTTCACTCCAGTTTCCCACACGATGTTATTTACCTTACTGGGGAGCTTTTTCATCCGTTGTACAAGTAGCTGCCTGGTGCTCTCATCTTTCACAAGATCTGGCCCATCAAGTTCAACCACAAAACCATAGGAAGAACCATCAATCATTCCCAGCTTTCGGTTCAACTTGATTCCATCACTTAAATTTGCAGCATGTAATGCTGCCCCAAGAACAATAGCTTCATCTGCATCCAGATGTTTGTCAAGTTCTTTCTTGCCAACAAATTCCTGGAGTTTGTTCTGTTATAGAAAAAAAAACAACACTTAAAGAGTGTGCTTAGGGATTGCTAAAAGAAAATAAGCTTAAAGTACTAAAGTACTCTAAGTTATTTAAAGCAACTAAATTCTTATTTACAAAATAAGCAGTCCTAAAAAAAATTAATACAAAAATATATATTCATTACAAATATTTTATGACTTACAATTTAATATGTATATATTATTATCTTTAAAAAGATATCAAGCGGATAATTAACTAAATTAGTTAGATGAAAAAGAAAATACGAATTTAGAAAGTTAAGAAATATGGTGCTTATTTTCTACCTTCTCAAAATCACTTTTAAAAATCTAAGAAACATCCTAACTTTTATGTTATCAAGCATAAAGATTAGAACTGAATGCTTAAAGCTGCTTAGTTAAGAGTTATCAAATGTCAAGATAAGTAGCAAATAAGCAGTTAAAACACCCTCTAAATTACTTAGCTAGTGTTTGATATATGTGGTAAACAGCAAAAAGCTAAATTTAAAAATAAAAGTAAGGTGTTTGGAGTGAATAACAGTAGACAAAACAAATATGTTGTATTTTCACAATATATCAATATATCATGTAACCTAGATACTGTTACAATATTTGAGGTTAATTTATATGTTTTTAAGAGTTTTAAATTCAAAATTTACAGAGTTTTTTTTTTTAAATAACTACAAAAAAAAAAAAAATCAAAAGCCATCAGTAAACATTAGAAACAAAATAAAACAGCCTTTTCGATGAGAAAAAAACAGCCTTTTAAGTAATTGCCAGCACTGCTCTCACCAAAATTTACATAGTTTTAAGCTAGAAAGTTATTCAAAATTCAATAACCTAACTCAATAAAAATATACATTAATAAATTAAATAAAATATAAATGTTTGAATTAGTATTGAACTAATAACAAATAATTTAAAATAAATTTAAATTTCTTGTTTAATAAATTTGTTATAAATTAATACTTAAAGTTTCTACAAAACTAAGCTAAAATCTAATTTTAGAAAATCACCAAAAAATAGTAAGAGAGCATAAGTGGGTTATGATAGTGATGGATGAATAAGGTTAGTTTTTACAAGAAATTCTGTGCTTTCTTGTGGTACAAAATAGTCCCGTCATTTTTTAGGTAATAAATTTGTTCATTGAAAGTTTATTTTTTATAATATTCTATCCCTTCCCTTTTGCTAACCAAACATAACATTACACTTCTTTGTAGAGGTCATTCCTGCAAAATTGAGGAAACCAAAGACTACTTTATTCACTTTCCATGAACAGAAGAGAGTTCAGGAATACAGAACAGTAGCTAAAAAGAAAAGTGCAAGAAATTCTTCAAAATGGTATAGAAAATATTCAATACACCTCCTATTTTCCAAATGAGTTAACACAAATATGATTGAAAATATAGGCACAGATATCGGGATTTAATAAAAATCCTAAGATATTTTGCTGATAGAACTAATCATTGTATTTGTTTCTAAGAAGACGTTCATGAAATTTAACCAAAAAGGAGAAAAAAAATGCATGCCAAGCTTCTATAAGGAAACCCTGAAATCTCATTAAATTGGTTAATCAAAGCAACATATGGCTTAATGATGACTATATTTTTTTTCAAATTAACAATCTGCTCATAGTAGCGGATTAACCAGATGCAAGGGATAGATAGATGGATTTTACATAAAAAAATGTAAGGGCTAAAAGAAGCTTTTTGACAAGATTATCAAGCAAAAGAGATAATTTTAAATAGTAAGTTAGATAAGTGAATTGAAATGGTGAAAATGTGAACTGAGCTTGAAAATCTCAAAGATATTGACATAATCTGCTAGTAATGTGAAATCATAACTGCTTTTATTCATACACTAACACGGGAGAACATGCAATAGAAAGAATGTGCCAAACCTGCAACTTCGGTACCCTGGTAGCACCACCTATGAGTTCCACTGCATATATCTCATCAACTTTTAAACCTGAATGCTTAAGCACTTCTTTTACTGGTGCAAGGGCTCTGTCCCATAAATCTTCACAAAGTTCCTCAAACGTCTCACGAGTTATAGTGCTCCTGAGATGGAATAATAAAAGGTCTGAGGCATGCATATCAACTACGTGGATTTATTATGATAACTAGACCATGCATATCAACTACGTGGATTTATTATGATAACTAGACTATGCATATATATCAAAGTTGCAGTTTGAAGACAAGGAAATATGAATCTTTAATTTGGATTAAAAAACAAGCATAAATAGCATAAGGATTACTAGAATTCATATCTACCAGCGAAGAAGTCACCAGGAAAAAAGAAAAAAGCATGTTTAGATACCCAAACAGAAAGGAGAAAGTGTGACAAAAGTATAATGTGACAACAATAATATAAAATAATAATATCGTTGCGAAAATGCCATTTTGATGAAAAATTTCACCCTTTTTTGTACACAATGCAATATACAAAATCTCAACATCTTTTTGGACCTCAGGACAACAACAGAGCAAAAGGCCAAATTTTAAACAACTGAATCATGTCAAGCCTTATTTATAAAAAAAAAATCATGTCAAGCCTTAAAACTGATCCAACACTACTGAAAAAATGATCTACACCTCAATTGCTAGTATTAGAATATACGATTTTCTTCTTTCTATGACCAGATGAAATGCTAAAGAGATCCCTCCTTCAAGCCACTACCTTCTGATAGGTATTAAGACCAAATCTGCCATGAACAATACAAAGACTAATTTTTACAACAACCTCTTCCATCCGTTATTCAAGATATATTAGAAGAATTATGGAAAAGATCAACTAAAACTAATAGGACAATATTTTCTCAAAACAAAAAGTAATAGGACACTCAATAGAGTTGACTAAATAAGGATTCATCACTTATATATATATATATATAAGTATCTATTGTTTAACAGATCTTGCTTAATCATTCATACATTAGAAAACGGTCGATCATTGGTATAACAACTGTCTTTTAAAGGATAATCTGACACACCATAACAGCAGATAGACAAATCAATTAACTGGTTTTTTACTTCAAAGTTTGAATACCTTATTGCAGAAGATAGTATTTCAGCTTCACACAATCATTGGCCTTTTTCCTTTTTGCCCTTCTATTAAAGAAGGATCCTCTATTTAAAGTTTCCACATCAAAATAAAACTGCCAACTAGGATAAATACACAAAAGTCTTCAGAAAAGACTCTTTAGATGTGTTACAAAGTTCAATGTCAGCCAGCTAGCAAATAGTAAGTAATTAACAGAACTTTTATAACTTAGAAAACCATAGTAAATAATATGTTTAACTCATCATACCTAAAGTCCCGATCATCATAGATCGATTCAACAGATATTGGTGCCACAGTGTTTGCGCTTAGAATTTCTTTTGTGCGCTTAACCTGCTTTTTCAGTTTAGCCATTGCCTTGGGAGACTTTCTCACATCAACTCCATTTCCAACTTGTTTATTGATCTGATCTGCAAAGTATTCCACTAATCGCAACTCCATATTCTGACCTCCGAGTCCTGAGTCCCATCTCACATCCTTAACCTGTAGAAACAGTAAATTTCAACTAGCAGGTCAAGGGCAGTACATGACAAGCAGCTAAGCATTCAAACAGTGATAAAATGACAAACTATTTTGCCAAGGAAGACCTGTAGAATGCAAATGTTGGTATTATGTACCTATATAGAAAAATCTCATGACAAAGGATATGCATAGAAGCAAGAGCAATAGTGCTTCCATGAAGTACAAAAAAAAGCTCTATATGAGCAGAAGCATCCAAAAGTATCTAAAATGTAGACTGTTAAACAAAGGCGTAAGACTCTCTCATGAAATTGCAATATAGGCCACAAGGTAAATTGATTTCTATTAGAACAACCATAGCCTGTATGATAAAAATCAATTACTAAGAAAATGTTACTTAAACTAGTTTCTTACTAAATTACAAGATGGGCTACAATGTAAACTCCATTGTTAGTAAATCAAGTCAATTTTTCTAAGTCCACCTTTCAACTCTCAGCTCCACCCATGAATTAATATACAAACAAAAACAAAATAAAAACCATCTTCCAATAACAGAATATCTCAACTAATAGCTCTAAAGCAAGTTAGCTTATGAAGCTTTGATTTATTTTACAGATTAATTTTCTCTAAGAAATGCTTTCTATTTAGAAACTTGCACAAGGACGTAATTATTTGCCCACGCTCCATCGCATATTTATATGATATAAGTGCGAAGCTCAAACACATGCATAGACAAATCACCAATAAACAATATCAAGGGAAAAGTTAGAAATAGCTCTGCATACTTGCTGAAATGCAGATGCAAGAAGATACATACAATGAGAGAAATAAGCATGATGATCTACAACTCCATTTAGAAATTAACTCCTGTCAGAGGAAGCAACTGAAGTATGTGCAAATAAAAAATTATCAAACTAGACCTTAGCCTTTACTGAAGCAATGTTTACCTGAAATTGGTTTATAGAAACAGTCTCCCATACTCCTTGCCATTATAGCAGAGAAATACACGAGTGCTGCATAGTACTGCTAGAACCCATATCATAAAA
>NW_019014663.1:1872816-1884057 GCF_000150535.2 Carica papaya | reverse complement strand
GATCGTAAGTAAATGAGCTTCAAAGGAAGCTCTTGTGAATGAGCAAACTTAGAGAGAGAAAGTTGATGAGAGAGAGGGACAGCGAAACAGAGCAAGGTTTATGCAATAGTCTCTATTTCGCAATTTTTAGAAAGACTGTATTTTTGGAGAAGAAAAGACTATTTCTCATTTCATTTCTTGCTTGTATATATAAGAATGCAATAATAGAAACAGATTACATCAAACCAAACGATAAAATCAAAAAGCCCAAAATTCATGCATATACATTGCATGGTGTTTACGTATCCTACCGTGAAACAACTTCATGGTTAATTTGAATTCAAATTTGAAACTAAACAAATAAAAAATCATTAAATTTAATACTCCCCCTTAATGATTTTTCCACCAATCCCCACCTTTCCTCGCAATTCCTCAAATTTAACTTTAGACAGGGCCTTGGTTAGAATGCCCGCAAGCTGATCATCAGTAGAGCAATGTATCAGCTTGATTTCTTGATTTCTCTCAGCCTCACGTATAGCATGGTACTTAACGTTGATGTGTTTAGTTCTCCCGTGCATCACAGGATTTTTTGCAATGGCACTTGCAGACTTATTGTCTACATACAACACTGTAGGTGCTTATTTGTCCAGCTTTACATCATCGAACACTTTCCTCAACCAAATTGCTTAGTTAGCTGCTGCAGCTTCAGCTACATACTCAGCCTCAGCAGTGGACTGTGCCACATTATCTTACTTCTTAAACGCTCATGAGAAAGCACTGGAGCTAATTTTGAACAAGTACCCAGTTGTGCTACGTGCATCTTCCACACTTCCTACCCAATTACTATCACTGTAGCCGACCAATCCACTCTCAGCTCTTGCTTTGTATTGAACACCAAAATTTCAGGTTCCCTTCAAGTACCTCATCGCATGTTTACCAGCTTGTAAATGTGATTCCCTCGGTGAAGCCATGTACCTTGAAAGCAAACTCACTGCAAACAGAATGTCTGGTCTAGAAGCCGTGAGATACAGAAGGCTACCAATTAGACTTCTGTAATTTCCCTCATCAACTTTGCTACTTTCCTCGTCCTTTAACAACGTCAAGTTGGACACCAGTGGTGTAGATACTGATTTACAGTGATCCATGTTGAATTTATTCAGAATCTCTTTGGCATACTTGCCTTGTGAAAGGAAAATACCCAAGCTGCTTTGATGAATCTCCATTCCCAGGAAGTACATAGCCTCCCCGAGATCAGACATCTCGAATTCCTTTTCCAATTTCAGCTTGAACTCCATCATCTTCCTTTTGTTACTGTCTGTCACCAGTATATCATCAACATATACTACAGTGATTAGCTTGTCTTCTTCTCTATTCATGTACAATATAGTTTATGTCATACTTCTCTCAAACCCACAAAGAAGTAAATATTTATCTAACTTATCATACTAGGCTCGTTGAGCTTATTTGAGGCCGTATAAGGCCTTGTGAAGAAGATAGACATGTCTCTCCTTTCCTGGATGAATGAATCCCGGTGGCTGCTCAACATAGATTTCTTCATTCAGCTTACCATTCAAGAAAGCCGACTTCATATCCAAATGCATCACACTCCATCCAAACTGAGCCGCTATGGCCAGAATGAGTCTAATTGTTTCATGTCTGGCCACAGGAGCAAAAGTCTCTTTGTAGTTGATTCCAGGAAGCTGGGAGTACCCATTTACCATAAGTCGTGCCTTGTACTTATTTATTATCCTGTCCGGATTCAATTTCACCTTGAACACCCACTTTACTCCAATAGGCTTTCTGTCTGCACTTGATTTTACCAGAGATTATGTATTATTCTTCTCGATCATCTTGATTTCCTCTTCCATGGCAAGCTTCCACTCTTGCTACTGAAATGTTTCCTCAACAGAGGAAGGTTCCTTTGAAGCAAAGCTGCACCTTTCATAGATGTCAGCTAAGCTTTTCGTTTTTGTTCTCCCTTCTGCTTCATCTTCTTCATCTTCTTCCTCAGCCTGAATTGGGTTTAATACTGACAGATATTTCCTTCCTTCTTCCACTATCACACAGTCTGGTTTGACCTTCTGCTTCTCCCAATTCTAGTAGCTCCTTTCATCCACTGTAACATCTCTTTAAATCATAAACTTGTTGGTTTTCAAGCTTAGAATTCGATATGCCTTTGCTTCAATACTGTAACCCAAAAATACTCCCAATTCAACCTTCTCTTCTAACTTTGATCTCCTGTAATCCGAGACATGGTAGTAGTACACCGAGCCAAATACCTTTGGATACTTAGTTGATGGTTTTATGCCACTCCAAGCCTCCGCAGGTGTCATCTCCTTCACAGCCTTTGTAGACAGCATGTTGAGCAGGAACACGGCAGTGTTCACTGCCTCAGCCCACAAAGCTTTAGGCAAGTGTTTGTCAGCAAGCATGCTTTTTGTCATCTTCAGAATGGTTCTGTTCTTCCTCTCCGAGACACCATTCTATTGAGGAGAATATGGAACACCATTATGTTCCAGTGAATTCAAGGCCATTATCCTTCCTTAGGCACTTCAACACACAACCATTTTTTTTCTCTATAATACCCTTAAACTTCTTGAATTCACCAAAAATTTGAGCTTTATTCTGCAAGAAACAAACTCAAATCATTTTGGAAAAATCATTTATGAACAAGCTAAAATACCTGCATCCGCTCATGGAGTTTTCTGTCATCAGACCACAAATGTCAGAATGTATAAGTGCCAGCCTCTCTTCTGCTCTCCAATCTGTTTGCAAAGGAAAAGAATTCCTTGCTATCTTCCCCATCTGGCAGGCACCACATACTGACTTAGTGACTGCAATGTTTAGGAAGTCCTTGGTTAGGCCTCCCTTCTGCAGTTGTTGTAGCCTAGCCGCATAAAAATGCCCAAGGCACCTGTGCCATATCTCACCTTCTGTCACAGTGGCAACACTGGCTTTCTTGACTACTTCTCTGAGCTTCAAGGAGTAGGCTTGATCATTCTTTTGGATGAAAGCAATCAATCTATCCTCAGGATCATATATCCTGCAGCAATTATTCTTGAATGTAATCGAGTAGCATCGATCAGTCATCTGATTTACACTCAAAATATTCTGTGAGAGGATAGGAACAAAATTCACATCAATGATAAGCTTCCTACCTTCCCTGATTTCAATGGCTATGTTACCTTTACCCTTGATGGTTTCTAGCATACCATTTCCAAGCCGTACCTGGCCTGAGACTATTTTGTCAAGTGACACGAACAAGGCCTCATTCTTATACATGTGGGAGGTGCACCCACTGTCCACCACCCAGAGAGTATCATCCTCCACTGACAGCTCACTTAATGCAATGAGAATTGTAGCACGTTGCTCACTGGACACCTCGGTGATATTGGCATGCTGTAGTTCCTGCTTTGGCTACGATCCTTCTTGTTTCTGTTTCTGCCTGCAGAATTTCTTCTTATAACCAAGCCTTTTGCAGAAGTTGCACCGAACGATTTTCTTTCCCTTGTACCAACACTCATTTTCAGGGTGATTTGTCAAGGAACAGATGTTGCACTGAGGATATTTCTTTTGCTTACTAGAATTTTGATTTCCAGTTTAATTCTCTTCACTCCTTCTCCCTTGATTTTGTGTTGAAGAGCTACCTTTGATCTGAGTTGAAATTAAGGCTCCCTCGGTATGTTGTCGAACATACATATTTACCCGCTGCTCACTGGATTGAAGCTTGTTTATCAACTCAGCCGAGGAGATAGATTCAATGTCGGCAAGCTCCTCAAAAGTTGAGATTTTAGACTCGAATTTAGGGAGTAAGCTGATAAGAATCTGCTCTACCACCCTTGATTCCGAAAAATCCGCCCCAAGCAGCCTCATTTTGTTTACCATATCCGAGAGTTTGGAGGCATAGTCCTTCACTGATTCATTTTTCTGCATTCTGAGTAATGCAAACTCACTCTTCAGCCTCAAGATTTTCATCTTCCTGCTTTTGACTCCCCCCATCGAACTCTTCCTTCAGTTTCTCCTAAGCAGCCTTTGGTGATTCGAAGTTCATAATCCTTGAAAACACCCTATTCGAGACAGCCGAAAAAAGGCAAGCAATAGCCTTTGGTTTCTTGGCCTTGTCTTCCTCGTGCCTTCTGATTTGGTTTAGAGTGGCAGTGTCCCCTAGTGGAGGAGGATCGATGTCATCCATAATAACATCCCACAGACTTAAGGCTTTCAGATTGGCTTTCATTTTGATTGGCCATACATGGTAATTTTCTCCGTTGAAGTGTGGGGGAGGTGAGGTTCTAATGGATGTCATCGGGTTTTTGAGGGTATATTGATTTACCAGTCCCTTAAGATAAGGGCTTTGATACCACTTGTTGATCGTAAGTAAATGAGCTTCAAAGGAAGCTTTGTGAATGAGTGAACTTAGAGAGAGAAAGTTGATGAGAGAGAGAGACAGCGAAACAGAGTAAGGTTATGCAACAGCCTCTGTTTTGCAATTTTCAGAAAGACTGTGTTTTTGGAGAAAAAAAGACTACTTTTCATTTCATTTCTTGTTTGTATATGTAAGAATGCAATAATAGAAACATATTACATCAAACCAAACGATAAAATCAAAAAGCCCGAAATCCATGCATACACATTGCATGGTGTTTACGTATCCTACTGTGAAACAACTTCACGGTTGATTTGAATTCAAATTTGAAACTAAACAGATAAAAAATCATTAAATTTAACAGGTACTGATGTCACATGTCCTCTACTATGGAATGAAGTAGGTGTGGTGGTCCTATTGAAAATGTGCATCATGTCCTACGTAATTGTAAGGTGGCCAAACTGTGGTGGTTGAATATCATCCCCATTGAAGTCTAATCAACCTTTTTCAGTATTGTTGTAGATGAGTTATTAGTGTTGAACTTCAAAAACAATTGGCCCTGGTGCAAGACATTTTAGGATTGGAGAGTGATCTTAGGCTTTACTTGCTGGAACTTATGGAACCATAGAAATAAATTTATTTTTCAAGAGAGTGAGAGCAATATCGAGGAGCTAGTTAAGGATGCATCCCTCATGACTGATTTTATATTTATAGCTAATAATATGAATCTTTGTTTTCTTCTAAGTATGGCGGACAGATTTGAAAAACTTATTGTTTGGCAAAAAGCACCTAGGGGTTGGCTGAAGGTGAACACTGATGGTGCTAGTTATGTTGCAACTAATCTCTCCTAATGTGGCGAACTTATTAGAGATGAGAATGGTGATTGCCTAAGAAGCTTCAGTAGAAAAATTGGTAGATGCTCTGTTCATCAGGCCAAACTTTGTGGAGCATTCGATTGTTTCCAACTCGCTTGGAATGATGGGTTCTATAGCATCATTTTGGAAATGGATAAAGCTTTAATGGTGCAGTTACTCATTAAGGAGGATTACGGTACCAATGCGCATGTTGCCCTCGTCTGTGCGATCAAGCACTTGCTACTGCATGATTGACAAGTTCGGATTCAACATGTTTATCGCGAATGAAATAAATGTGTTGACTGATTGGCGAATACTAGCTTCTCTCTACCGATGAGTCTCATTTCTCATGTTCAAGTATCGAATGATCTCCAACAGCTCATCTCTGATAGTATCATAGGCGTTTCTTGGCTTAAAATGTGCATGACAACCTCTTAAGTTTTTTTTGGCTTTTGCCTCTCCTTGTATAAAAAAAAAGTAGGATGAAGGTGAAGGAACTAAAAGCTACAATTAAAGAAGAGGAAAGAAAAAAGTGAGATTGGAGAAGGACAACATAAAGGAAAGAAAAAACTGAAAGGGGCATACAAAAAAAAAGGAAGAAAGGAGCGGTTGCGACTACAATTAGAATGAAGAAAATGAGGGATGGCTCTCGTCCTCATATCTATATAATATATATATATATATATATATATTTCTTTTACTTTTAAAAAGTAAGAATTTAGAATTTATTATTTTTATACATATACGAGTGCAATTTAGGTTCGAATAGATTTTTTTCATTTAAGATCAAACCTTCTTTACCCCAATATGACACCAACAAAACTTTGACTAAAACTGACTTGTATTGATTTAGTTTCGATTAAAATCCGACACAAAATAAGTGGGTCAGTTTGAATTTGATGCATCATGACTTTTTTGGTATCCCTAATTATTTTCATTCATTTGCTATATTAGAAAAGTTTTAATATATTAATATTGTTTAAAAAGTAAGTCGATATCTATAAGACATCCAATAAATGAAATGATTCATGATATGATAGAAAAGAACTTACCATAACGCATGGCTAAGTGTAATATTATAAAATTGACAAATGGTAACAACAAAATCTACTATTTTTATAAGAAATTTCATAATCAAGTTAATCAATTATAGTTAATTTTAATATTATGGATCTAGCTATAAAAAGGCTTAGTGATTAATTATTTTAAGATATTAACACTCAAGACATTACTATCAATATTATACTCGTTACAAGATAATATTATAATTATTAAACTACGGTTAACTCAAAATGTTGAGAAATCAAGCTATATAAAAGGTAAAGATAAAAACTAGCTAGATACTTCATGCTCTTCAACATTTACTTTCATATTTCTTAAGTTCGTTTTCAACTTCTTTTACGAACTTGAGTATTAGAGTGTTCCGTTGGAATAAAATTTTAAATCCACTATATTCATCTTTCTAAATCAAGAGTATGTAAGCCACATCAATTGTCTGCTCTACCTAATCAACCTTAGACCAACCTTGGACTTAGACACATTAAATCACCTTAACTTTTTAACCATGCCTAATCAAGCTTAGACCAAGCTTGAGCTAAACACATAGGATCATCCATACCACATTAATAGTTAAACCTATCAATCTTGATTTGTCACTCCAATTAATCTCACAACGATGTCTAACTTAATTACTTTGTGCCTCTATGAAAGCAAATAAGTGATCATGGTGATTAGAAAATTATGAACTAAATTTACAACATGCTAGGGAAGAATTTTACTTCCTCACAATGCAATAACTTGACAAGAGTACAACTATCTTGTTTAGATAGTGAAGGAATAAAAAACATAACATTAAATCTTTAGAATTATAGTCAACGAATCTAAAAAAACAATTATAGCCATCATTAAGCAGTATGAAGCAGATTTTAAAGAGAGAATAAATATAAATCTAAGTTTAAGAAACATCATTCAAAATTAGTTAAACAATCTGACTTCGACCTGTATAGAGCAAATGCACGAACCAACATCTGGAAATGTTTAAAGGGTACTAAGAAAGAGGTTGAAGAGATAGAGAGCAAGCTAGCCAACCTCAACAAAACTAAAACAGATGCAATAACTAGTACAACAATCCACCCAAAGAAATTTGAAGCTAAGTTGTTCAATGGTGACTTCTATGACCTTAAATATATTGGTGAATCTCATTTTTCTAATAGCTTGGAAGAACCTATTATAACAAAATTCAAACTAACATAGTCGGAATAGCACAATGAGACAGAGGACCCTTTAAATTACCTCAATTATTCCAAAACTCCAATGGAGCTTCGAGGGACATGAATGTGTGCTAACCAATATTTGAGTTTTTAGTTGAATTAATTATTGTAACCAAAATCAATAATTTATCTAAGCATAAAGAACCCATGCTTGAGAGCCAAAAGAAAAAGAAAAAGACGAATGGTAAGGCTAAAGATTGAAAAACGTTATGTACTTGGAAAATTTCAAAATTCCAGGATTTGATGGCTTAAATATTTTGGTTTAAAATAACAAGATGTAGCATATCACCTTAACTATGATTTTGATTTAATATTTTTTATTTATTTTTTGAAATTTAATCATTACAATTTTGTACTAAATATATTTTTAAAGTAATTTTTAAAATTAAAAAAAAAAAAGGTACCAAAACAGAAATTAAAATTTTAGAAAAAAAATCTATCATATATATCATAGGTATGCATCACACACAATAAAGTTAGCACCATATGTAGAAGGTTCCCACGCATAACACAAAAAGTTTCTGAGTTCAACCACGTTAAAATTTTAATCTTAAATATTTTGGACGTATTGCCCGGAATTCAAGAATTTTGTAAGGATCAGTTCTGGTTTTGTAGTCAATTTTGTATTGTGTTAAATATTATATTGCATTCCCCACATAAATTTAAATTATAAAGTAAATAGTCGAGTTAGTATAATGTTAGTTATTTTATTGAATTCTTTATATAAATTTAAATTAAACAATAAAATAAACTGAGATAATATATTAAACGAAAGAAACAGCAAAGAAATGACCATTATCAAATGGTAAAAAACCATTACTGAAAGATGCAATTTCTAAATTATAAAAAAGAATTAATTGGAATTGTAAGTGTAACCACTTGAGCTTTCTTATTTTTTCGGAATGCCGAAATTCAAGATCAACCTGTTTAGAGTTCAGATATCTTGTAAGAACTAATTTCTCCATCAAAGAAGACATGACAGGAATCAAAAGAAATTAGTTTCCTGGAATCAATTGTTCACATATTCTAAAATATATCCAGCAGTTACCGATTTGCTATCTATTGGATACTCAACAAAGCAAGTGAACAAGGTTGGTATTCATTAGTTACTACCAGGTGCTTGATGTGCAATGCTTTCGCAAAGCCAGAAAAACTTAGAAACAACTAGATAGGTTACGCAATAAACAAGCCGCATCAAAATATGATTTTAGCGTACCTAACATATTTACCAACAAAAACTAATTATGAACAATTGGAGCTGCACCAAGTTCCCTTCTCTATACATGGATGGATCCATGAATTTTTCATGGATCCAACCACAGTGGCATTTTTCAACATTTTCACATGTTTTGATTTGAATGCCACACTTAATAAAACTCTGTGCTGGCATGATTATCATTCACTCTGGTTAATATCAGAGGAAAGAGAAGAATTACTCAAGAAATTATCATCCAGGAGAATCTTCTCTTTCCTTCTAGTCTGAAAACAACTCGTCAGCCTCATCATTATCCCCTGAAGACACCAGTTCCTCTCCCATGCTAGTGTTCCTCTGTCCTTGAGGACTGTTCTCACCTTGGTTATCTCCATCAATGTTGTTATCGTGGTAAGTGAAAGGTCTTTCACAGATGCAAGCCTGTGGATATTCATGAAACTCACCCCGTCCTGGTCTCATCTCATCTGGTTCACCCATGAATCCTCTCTGGTAAGATTTTACCTTCTTGGAGAAAGTATCCCAATCCATCCGATCCCTTTCCATGAATACAGCACTGAGCCTTTTTGCATTTGGTCTGATGGTCCTCTTATGCCCCATGTATCTCCTTTGAACACCAAAAACAAATAGTTAATAAAGAATACCCTCCAGAAAATGTACCTACTATGTGAATTTTAATTAAGAATATCATCAAATAATGGTAACATACTAGTAAATTGGGAACAAAAAATGAAAATAACTATTGAGAAGTACACAAAATGGAATATCGAGATTATAAGAAAATGTTTTCTTGCAACAGCTGGTCAATCCAGATGATACAAAATCCAATAAACAATCACACGAAATGGAACATCGAGGCCTACTTTCCCTTAGGAAGGGGAAGATCATTCACACATCGTGAAATTCTACTTCTCTTCCCTGCAGAATATATTACAAAGCATAAGAAATGTGCATCTGATATTCTATTTATCTTTGACACGAGCAATTGTTTAGCTTACCATGTCCTAGCTACAGTCTCTCCACCCTTGTACAAATATTCTTGCCACTTGATCAAAAACTTCCACAATGAGAAGTTGAAATTTATAGTTTTTCCAAATTTCCAATTCCTCTTTCAGAGAGGACACAAAATAGCAATATTCAAGCAGCTATGAAAAATTCACTAATAGCGCAGGGCCTCATATCTGGTAACATAACAAAAGAGGGAAGATAATTGAATTGTATACCTACCTAGCACATGTTCCTGGAATTCAGAAACAAAGGATGCACTAAAGGCATGCATGAGACCTGAGGAAAATTTCAGGACTGCTCCATCAAAATGACCAGCAGCAACTTCAAACATAGTGTTTTGAACTATTTCCGAGGAAGCAAGCAATTGCTGAAGGCCTTGCATGGATTTCTTGCTAAATACACATAACCTAATTATTCTAAGAACTTTTCAGAACAGCAAGGGCCATATCCATAAGCAAACTCTACTTGTCCTTTAAAAGGGGCATTGTTATAGCCTCAAGAGTTATGCCAATCATTATAGAGAAGTATCACGAAACAATACAATAATGATGATAAAGAATCTTTTTCAAAATGATGATAGAGATAAAACTGTACTCTAATATATCCATTCTACAGATTCACCTTATTCTCTACCTCTCTAAGAGGAAAAGAAAATTACTCGATAATTGATATTAACGCCCAACTAGAAAGATCAAAACTCAAAAGCTCCTATCTTCCTTCTGCTTTTACTGGCCTTTAGAACCAATATATACTATGCTAGTTTTTGCACTTGATATTTTTATCAGGCAAAAACATACATTGTAGAGAGTGTTAGAGGAGCAAAAACCGGCCAAACGGGATAAACTGGTTCAGCCTCAGTTCCCATATATGAGAACCGAACCGACCAAAAAACTAACTATATAAATATACTAACTTACATATTATATATTATATTATATGAACATAATCATTAAATTTAAAAACTAAAATAAAATACAAAAAGAAATCCTAGGGTTTCTTTCACGGAAAATGGATCTGGAGGTATTTCAGCGAGTATAGCAAACTCTGGAAGGATGTTATTGACTGTAAATGGTTTGGTAATAACTGACCGGATCTTACTAACTTGGATAGATCTCTATATGGGAAAAGTTTGTGGAAAAGTATAACGTGCAGCTCAGATTCTGTACATGATGGTTCTAATTGGAAAGTGGGCAAAGGAAACACCATCCGTTTTTGGAAGGAGAGTTGGTTTGGTAATGAACCTTTCCAGAAACATTTCCCTCTCATGTATGCCATTGCCAAAGACAGAAATTCACTCATCAGGGATGTGTATGAGGATAATTATTGGAATGTGGTGGTAACCAGAAACTTACAGGACTGGTAATTGCAGGAATATAGAAGTCTTATCCAGCTCTTATCTACCATTAAACTTAATTCTAATGACGACTGTCTCTACTGGAATGCGAACAGAAATGGTGCATTTTGTGTCAAGTCGTTTTATAAATTTCTTGCAGATGACCATCTAGTTCTCCTAGCAATTTCCCCTACAAAAGTATATCTGGGAATCTGTTTGCACCA
>NW_019014663.1:1832247-1846517 GCF_000150535.2 Carica papaya | reverse complement strand
CGGGTAGGATAAATGCATATAGACATTTCTGGAAATTTTTGTCACTGCATATTGCACTTACAACTTGATTTTTATCGTATTGAGTTATGTGAACTCACTTCTCATCATTCACAGGTGGAGTAAGAACGGAATTGGGATCTGAGCGGCTGGTAACGGAGCCTCGTCGGTAGTGCCATAGGGCACAAGTTTTGTTTGTGATTTAAAGTAGTTTGAAAGGATGGTTTAGTCTGGATATTGAACATCTAGGAATGGTTGATATTGTGTTATTATGTGTTGTAGAGGTAGAGATGTATGTACAATTGATTTGGAATAATGAAGGCGGACAAGTTTCTCTTGTACATGGTTGGAATAATATGGGATTTCGGTATTGTGTTGTATGAGTGCTTTATCGTATACCGTTAGAAAAAAAATGGGGTGTTACAGTAGCTCATTCCTTATTTAACCATTTCAGATGAGGAAGATTTGGTTCTCGAACCCGTCCCGCAGGAAGACGGCGAGTAGACGCCTAAGGAATTCACAGTTTTATTTATAGCATTCATTACTAGTATTTACCTTAGTTAGTTTATTCTTTCACACGTTGAATACGTTTTTTGATTATTGTGTAAGGGATGTTAATCAGAATTTTTATTTCACTTCGGCAATTAAAATTTTTAATACATACATTTCCTTTTAAATTTCTGGGGCCGTTACAATTATTATATAAATAATGTAAATTCTAACTCTATTATTTTATTTTCGTATTTAATTTATAATTTTATTTCTATTTAAATTTTGAGTTTTTACAATATATTTAGAAGTTGGATTAAAAGATAAAGAAACGTATTGACCGGCGAGATTGCTCGGATGCTCGTTTTCACTCTAATTTTTATATACGGGAGACTTTATCTCTCCCCTATTATATATTGCTTTGATTAAATTAATGAAAGATGTTTATTTTTTCAAGAAGAAAAAAAAAAAGATATCGACATCGAAAGTATATAGCTGCCTTAGTTAGAATAGTGAGCTTTATTGAGAAAAGCAGAGGAAAAGTTAGACAGTTGAAAATGTTATAATATTAATAATAAAAGCACTTAACCAGGTTAAGCACTTATTGAATTTAAAAACTAAGACGACTAGTGGAGGTTTCCAAACGCTGTCGTCATTTCAGATAACTCTCGTTGCGTTTTGAAAGCGAAATCAAAGATGACCGGAGCCGTCCTTATATATTAACTCATTTTAAGACCTTAAAACTAAGCCATCATTCCTATATATATATATATATATATATATATATATGTAGATAGCTTTTCAGAAAAAAAAAAAAAAAAAAAAAAAAAACTTTAGCCCCTTATAATTATATATATATTATTTTAAGCCACAATCTCTCTTACCAAAGAGCTTAAAAAATAAGCTAATCAAAGCTGGATAGGATGGGGGACGGCGGCTTCAAATGTAAATTAAACTTCAGGTCTAACAAATCCAGAGTAGTTATTATAATGGGTTTAAAACTGATTATCATCTTATTTATTTAATTCAACTATAAGTTTTTTGAGAGGCTTAATTTAATTACACTGCTTAAATCCTCTTATTAGTGTTTTACCAGCTTCAATTTAAGAGATTAAAAAGATCAAAACCATATTAACTAAACGGACTGGGGACAGGCAAGTTAATTGGAAATTGATGTATATACACATCAAATTAAAAACTTAATTAATATTTTTAATCCATTAACTAATTGAATTAGACTCTGCCTCTTCTTATTTGGTTTTTACGTGTCCAATCTTCTATGAAACTTCTTAAAGTTAGATACAAACTTAAATTATTAAATTATTTTTTAAATTTTAATATTTTTTTCGTTTGCAATTTAAATTTCAATATTTTTTTCTTTATTTTAGATATTTACTTTCTTTTTATTTTTAATATAATTTAAAATATAATTTTAACTAATTAATTAAACTACCAAATAAATAATAATAATAAAAATATGTTTAATATTATTATTAATTTAATATCAAATTTTAAGCTATTGTTTAAAGCATTTAAATATTACCTAACTATTTTTGTAAAAAAAATAAATAAAATGAAACAAAATATTTAAAACACATAAAAAAATATTATAAAGTAAATCATAACTTTTTAATAATTTAAAAAAGTGAAAATTTAAAAAGTAATTCAATAATTTATCATTGCATATACACATATTTGTGAATATACGTGTGATGAGGCGTACAAAACATTAAAATTGCGTCATGCATGTTTCACGCAAGCATCCATCTACTTAGACGACTAATTATCCATCCTTACAAGTCACCAAAATTGAAGGAAAAAAAAAAAAACAAAGGCTTCACCAGGTAGATTAACATTCTAATCACCTAATTATCATTTGGTCAACAAACTAAATCAACCTTAACCAAACTTTTAAACTTCACTTTTTTTTTTTTAATTACTAACAAATTTCTAAGTATCATTTTTTCTGATTAATATATACACATTAGGGTTTTTTTTTTATATAAAAAAAAAATACTGTTTATTATATCAATAACTCTCTTTTTATACAACTTTAATTTTTAATTTTTTTTTTTTTAATTTTAGGATACTGGGAAATATTTATTAATGGGTGTGACAGATTTTTCTATTCTGATTCATAGTTTCTCTTAGTTATTTAGTTTATTTAGAAGAGGTATTGAATTTCAAAAAAAAAAAATGAATGTTTTAAAAGCAACCAAGAAATATTAGAAATTTATTAAGTCTGAAAATAAGAATAAGATTATACAAGAAATACATATTATTGTTGCCATAATATAATAAGATAATTTTGATTATTATTTTAATAACTAAACTCAGACTGGTTAACCCACCACTTAAAACTCTTATTCAAAGTCAGAATCTCTAATTAAAAAGTGGAGCACGGCAGAATCTTCTTACCTTTCTGTTTCATTTCTTCTTCTTCCATCTTATCTTCCCCTTATAATATTTATTTATTTATACATATATATATATATATTTTATAGTTTTCATTATATTATGTATGTATGTATGAAATTACATAATATAAGTATCTATTTCTGTTAAACAATTTGTCATTCACACAAATTAAACCCTTTTCCTTCATTCGAATCTCCCAACACAACAAGCTTATTCTGTTATGTTGTCCCTGCAAAAGTACATTAAAAAAAAAAAAAACGGCTCTAACTCCAAAATAACTGCCCATGTTTCCGTTATTCAGTTATTCATATCTCCTGCTCTTTCTCTGCCTCTCCCGCCCTTGCTCCCCTGCCAGAATCATACCGGGCTCCGTTACCGTCATAACTGATCCCGACGTCAACTCCCACGCCGTCTACACCACCTGGCGCAACTTTACTCGCTTCCAGGACGCCGTGAAGGGCAGCAGCGTCACCGGCATCTCCGAGCTCAAAACCTACTTCCACCGATTCGGTTACCTAACGGTTCCCGATCCCCGTAGCAACTTCACGGATGTTTTCGACAAAGACCTCGAATCCGCCGTTACTCTCTACCAGAAATACCTTGGGTTACCGGTAACGGGAAAACTCGACGCCGGTACTATTTCCGTCATTATGTCACCGAGATGTGGCGTTAGCGATTCTCAGATTACTGTCCGACGTGGCAGTAGTGCTCTGCGTCCAACGAAGCACTATGCGTATTTTAACGGCCAGCCGAGGTGGACCCGTGGGACGCCGGTGACGCTAACGTATGCTTTCTCGACGAACAACATGATTCACTACCTGAGTTTGGAGGAGGTGAAAATAGTTTTTCACCGCGCGTTTTCACGGTGGGCGGCGGTGATTCCGCTGAAATTTAAGGAGGCAAGAGACTACGAAGCGGCGGATATTAAAATAGGTTTTTACCGCGGTGATCACGGCGACGGAGAGCCGTTCGATGGGGTGTTGGGAGTGCTGGCTCACGCGTTTTCGCCGGAAAACGGGAGGTTTCACCTGGACGCCGCGGAGACGTGGGCCGTCGATTTTGAAAAGGAGAAATCAAAAGCGGCGGTGGATCTTGAATCGGTGGCGACGCACGAGATAGGTCACGTGCTGGGGTTGGCTCACAGCTCGGTGAAGGAAGCCGTGATGTATCCGAGCCTGAGTCCACGAACGAAGAAGACTGAGCTGAGGATGGATGACGTGGATGGTGTACAGGCGTTGTATGGGTCAAACCCAAATTTCAAGTTC
The DNA here is from genome assembly GCF_000150535.2 of Carica papaya. The sequence continues at coordinate 1,842,348 of NW_019014663.1, read as the reverse complement.
AGTTCTCTGATGGAGTCCGAGAATTCTTCGAACAAGGCCAGTGTTCTAACGAGTAGACCAGGGTCTCATTCTTTGACGATTTCTTTACTGGTGGTTGTTTATTTGATATTTCTTGCGTGTCCATGAAAGGGCAATTTTTATTTATGGATTTTTAAAAAAAAAATTTTATAGGTAGATTCAAGTTGTGAAAATAAAGAAAAATTCAAAGGAAGGGAAAAAAGTGATTCTTTGGTTTAAAAGAACTAATAATATATAAATATATATACCAACATATAGATATAAATAGGATTTAGGTTATTAGTTTTTTCATTGAAAAAAAAATATTTTTTGACTGTTAAATTAGAAAGTTCATTACTATAATATTTGTTTTCAAGTACTTCTTTTATTGGTACGATAAATTCAAACTGATTTTCACGTAATAATATTACTTACAGATATTTCAATAATAGGTAATTTTTAAACTAATGCAGATTTAAAATTTTATGAGTTTTGTGATTATAATATATGGGTTTGATGAATATGTTATGATTTAAATGGTTAAAATTATAATATTTTAATCGTATCATTGAATTCTTTTTTTTAAATGATAATAAATTTAAATTTTTTAAATATATATTCAAAAATAAAATAATATATGCTTATAAAACTTGGAAAAGTAAAAGATGGAAGATTGGCGTAGAAAAGATTAGAGAGAAGTTGCAAAGAATATGCTTAAACTTCAAAGGGTAGAAATAAAGCAGGGATTATATACTTAGAAATTCAAAACACACAAACAGTTGTTGCATATACCAATCTTACCCACAATGACAACGCTTTCTCATCTGCAATTGACCCAGGAAACTTAAAATGACAACTCTGATGTTTACTCCAATATAAATTCAATTTTAGATAGTGATATCTTCAATAGTCAGAATTCATTTTCGAGCTAATTCTTCTTCTAACTTTTTTGTAAGCAGACTTATTATACATAAGTAGAATATACCATCACGGCTCACACTCTTAAAAATTTTTGAACTCGCATTTATATCATATTTTTTAGATTATCATCTTCTACTATTATAATTTAAGAAAGTAATAATAACTTAAATTTTTTATTCTTTACTTCTCAATTGATTTAATTCTATTAATTTTCTTTTCCCTTTATATAACTCAAAACTCAAAAGATAGATTAAGTATATATATATATATAAAAATTAATTTAGAAAATATTTTTAAAATTAACACTCACTGAGTATTACTTCAAAAATACCAAAAAAGAAAAAAATTATGTTCACTTTTTGGCTTTTCTGCCTTGGTATAATTGCCCATAAAACTTTGACTGAAGTTGGGATGGATCCACTTTTATTTTAATTTGGCAAAGATGGAATCCCACTTAGCCAAAAACTTCATCATATATGTATTGTACATTAATGTAGCGTTGTAGGGGAGAGCACTATATTCTATAATTTGATTTCAAAAATGTTATTATGAAATTCACTAATAATGTTTAAGTCACCACCGTCTAAATAAAAGCATGTTTTAATTTTATTATTCATACAAATAGATTTATGATGTTTGTAGTTTTCAAAACTTTTCATAATGTTTTAAGTATTGTCCGTCAAATCTTTATATTGTAAAGGGAGTATAGTTTTAGAAAAAAAAAATATCATATTTTCTTATAACTAAGAAAATTATCTCAACTATTCTTAATATATATTGATGTTACTTAATTTTTTACGTCACTAAAAATGTCATAAAAATTATTTATTTAATTATTTTTATTAATTTATAATGTTATGCATTTTATATAATTAAAAAAATTATTTATAAATTTAAAATTAAATTATGTTTGATTTAAATTTTTATTATTTTAATTTAATTTATATATTAATTATTTAATACATACAAATTAATTAAATTTATGCATTTGATGAATAATTGAATACATTTCACTCAGTGCTTTTAATTTCATAACCGAATATTATTTTTTATACGTCAATAAACAAATAACAAAATTACTATATTAAATTAAAAATATAATTAATTTGAAAATAAAATAATATTCTCATTCGAATTTGTATTGTATTTATATTTTTAGTTAGACAAATTGAAGCATAACGTAAATTGATTCAATTAAAGAAGATTGTTAATGTTACTAAAAAATAATAGAATTTTATGAGATAAAAACTTATTAATAAAATTAGAATAATATATTAAAAATTTATACCCAAATTAATTAAATTTAAACTCTACCAAAGATTTAGCATCAAGCAGATCTTTATTATTGTTTTTAAATTATGAATTATTTCAAAAATTAATACTTAATGTACCCTTAAAGTACAAAAAGAAAGATTTATTTTTCTTCAAATTCTTAGATTTTATTTTTTTTTTATTTTTATTATTTTAATATCAGCTAAAAACCTAAAACCCTCGAGAGTGGGAAGGTTTAACCTTTGAGCTTGCTTCTCTTACCAGTAGTTTCCTTGAAGTTGTCTTCAATTTAGTTCGACTCTCTCAAATGGCGTCTGGTTGCTATAGATTCATCAGTCGAGCATCCCTCTCGTCCATCAAATCCGCCATCAAATCCAACCGTTCGAAGCCTTCTCTCTCCGGATCTACTTCCTCTCATCGGTTCCCTCTCCCTTTCGAATCGTCTCTGTCTCCTCTTCGCCGATTCTGCCTCACCAGGTTCATCTCACTCTAATGCATGCCTGCATACATATATACACATCTGAATAATTGGATACTGCATTTGCTTATTTCCCTGTATAGCTTGATACCTTTTGGAACTTATCTCTTTTAAATCTGGGTATATTGCAGTCCATTTCGGTAACTACCGATTTCTTCTTTGTCGAGAAAGTTCTGCCAAATTCCTATGTTTAATTATATGTTATGCTCTTAGGTAGTCTTACAGTATTATCCACTTCATAGTACTAAACACGAGCACCAGTAATTTTTTTCTTTTTGCAAAATATTGAGTTTCAAATTGTATGTTAATTGTGAGCTGGGGCTTCCTTAATTGTGCTTAATTTTAACTCGGATGCTTTGTTAATGTCTTCTCGAGTCTTAGTATCCTTTTGAAATGGGATTTGTCCGTTAATCTTTTAGCCTACTGATTGTAGTATCTTAAGTTTCTTGACCTTGTGAATCTTATAAATGTAAATTGACATTCATTGTGTATTTTCTGGCTTTGTTACTTGTAGGTCTCCATCTGAACTCGGATGCGTACAGTCACTGTTGCCACTGCACAGTGCAGTTGCAGCTGCGAGGTTGACATCATGCCTGAGTACAACTTCGAGGAGTTGCCGAGCACTTTCACAGGGTACACTCTGCTGCACCTCTCCCGGCCTCTAATAATAGTGTCTGTTTTTGCGTGTGAGTAGCTTTTGGCTTCTCTTATATGACCGTACTCGTTTTCCTTTTGCTTCATATGTTTGATGAGTTTGCTTCTGTTTGATGCATTGTCTAAATTATTCTATTGAGAGAATGCTTGATGATTGTGGAACTGGAGATGTCATATTAATTGTATCATTTGTTGGAGAGATGTTATTTTATTTTTCTTGTTTACATTCTTGAGTGACCTAACTTAGATGCTTAGTTAGACACGCACAAGGTTGAAACAAACATTTCACAACTGAAGTTATTCAGAAATCATAAGATGATTGTGGAGGAAGATATTTACTTTTATCATAGATCTTTGGATTTGCCCCATCTATTTGGTGCAAAATTTATTAAGTCTATAAGTTACGTATCAAAATAAGAAGGCCTGTAAAATGGAGCAAAAGAGCTTTGATGTGTCATAACACGATCTGACTGGAATATTTGGTTCCTGCAGGCACATAATTGCAATACCCTTGAAAGAATTAAACTGGGAATTCAAAGTGACAGGCCACTGCATCTTTGTCAAGTATGAAATTATATGTGCTCTCTCAATAATCTTAAAAATATTTAATATTATGAGAGTAGAGACTTGTGCTCCTTGTTTCCAATAATGTTCATTATTAGATCATAAGTTACTTTATTAATTATTTGAAACTACATACAATAAGACAACCAATTTTTTTACTTGATTAGAGGACCAATAAGTTCAAGACATTAGGCTTCTTTTGTTAACCTTCTCTTATACCATTCAAATTAGTTTTTTTGGATACTTGATCATGGTTCCCTTCTCAATCTGACCAAAAAAAATATTATTGGTTTTTCTTACCTGCAATTTTCTGATCGAGTTGGTTTTTCCAGCCTTAGACCTGAGCAAATTTTAAGTCTCTTTACAGAGTACATATCTTGTACCCTAATCAAAAGAAGGGGTGGAGAGGGTTGGGCGGATCGGAGAAAATACTGTATTTATTACGAATTTGTAGAATCGACTTTGTATCTCAAAGTTGAACTCAATGTTCTGTCCTGTTTCTTGACCTCTAGCAGGCATCGTTGCTTTATAATTTATCTTTCACTACTTTTTTCTTTGCTATGTCATGTTAGGACTTCATGGTCTTTTCTACTTTGCTTTAAAACATACACATACTGCATCCACAACTTGGTTTTGATCTTATCTAGAAAAATGGAAGCTGCTGTTGGGCAAAATCATTGTGATGATGTATTTAATTCACAGGTCTTATTTACTTGTTAGTCTCTGTCTCATCCATTTTGACCAGAATCTTGACCTTGTTTATTGACATTTGATATGTTGCATCTAGTATTATTTCTTGGCTTCATAGATTGATACTGTGCATAACTTGTTCATAACTGGTTTAGTATGCGTGACAGAACTGGCAGTTTGGTAATAACCTGAAAGCCAATTAGTAGCAAGTGAATGTAGTTAAAGGTCCAGTCAGATGTTTATAGATTAGTAGAAGTACAAACCATAGTTATTTTAGTATTTTAGCTTGAATTATATATGGTAACATGAGTGCTCCTTTTCCCAGATGGAATTGATGGTACGTGAGACTGTGTGCTGTTGTTGGAGGTGGGCTCTGTCATCAGTGTTTCGTCATTTATGATTTGAGAATATTTGGAAAATGACTTAGACGAAACTAACTTCTGTCATTAATCTGGATTTTATCATTTTTTCAATATATTGGAAGCAAATTGTATGAATTTTGATGAACGAAATGCTACATGCTCTAGCTTGTATATTTTTGATTCCATATTTGTGCTTGAGACTGCAGTAGTAAAGGACTTTGGTAACATTTAGACTGAGTGCTGACATTCTATTTTACCTACTGGCAATCTCTCCTTCTTTACCCTGTTTCTGATCTGAGTTTTTATTCTATGTTTTTCTTTAGAGCTTGGTCTGTCAGTTCCAAGGTGACTTTTTGCCAGACCACCATGAAGAATGATACTCCTGAGGTGATTGAAGCAGCAGGATCTTCTACTTACTTTTTCTGGTGGTTCTTTTCATTTTTATATATGTTCTGAGTGAACCGTTGGAAGTATTGAAAATGATATTGACTCCTCCAAATCTAGAGGAAATTATTTATGAAAATAAGAATCAAATGGTCTTGTTTGATTTGTACTTTTCACTTTTATTGGCTTTGGAGACATGTAACAGCGTCTGAGTTCGGACCTTAAACTCCACCGTTCGAGATGTCTCCCATGGAATCAATTAGGCTTCTTCAGCAGTTGATCGTATGTACCTAATTGACCAAAAACTGTACAATTCTCTCTTAGTCCCCACACGAAATTGGAAAAATTATAAAATTTTGATAAGTTTTTCTCTTACTGTTTTTTTTTTATTTAATTTTTATTTTTAAAATATGACTTGATTGTCTTTTATTAATTTTTTTTTTGCTTATTTGCAATTTTTTTTGCCTTTTAGTTTATTTTTATTTTAGACAATAACTTTTTAGTTCATAAGATTAGGGATCTTAAATTTTTTTGGTCACATTATTCCTGGTATTTTTTTAATTAAAATTGATATGCTCTTGATATTTAACATTGACATATATTATATTATAAGAGAGAGCTTATTAAAAGATTAACATATGAAGTTGACAAAAGTCAACAATAACTAAGTAATTTAATGATTAAAATTTTTGTATTCTATTTAAATGTTATAAATTTAAATTTTTTACTCATATGTATTATGAATTTTGAGATAATCATAATGAATTAAAAATTGATATAATTAATTTGTGATAAATAATAATTTTATTGATAGTATGGTAGAGAATAGATATATTTTAAAATAAGCAGAAGATTGACAATGATATTTAATAAGTTCGTTAAGAAATATGAAAAAAATAAAATTACAACATTTATTTTAAACGTAACTATCTTTTTCATTAAAATAAAAAGAAGAATGTGCTAAAGAATTTTAATGCAAATAATAATTTTGTTGATAATATAGTATAAGATATACAAATAATTCATTTTAAAATAAGTAAAAGATTGATAGTGATGTTTGATAAATTAATTACATGACATATTAAGAATAGTATTATAATATTTATTTTAAATATATTGTAATAATTTAACATATTGATAAACGAATAAATTATCGAATATTATTATATTGTTCTAAATACGTAAGGAGAATTAAAATAAATAAGATTACAAGGAAATTATAATAAAAATTATATTTATTTTTAATGAAACTACTAATGTAATTTTAACATATTTAATCCCACATATTAATTAAACATAATCAAAATTATTAATTATGGCCAAAGTTATTTCCAACGTACGAAACTGTTTCAACTATAAAGATCAGACCAACATTTTTTGGTTTCCGGCCGACCCGCCCTGACAAAATCTTTATTAAAAAATTAACGCTACTACTTCTTGTTAATTTCCATATTACCCTTAAACCTCCAAAACCCTAACCTGCAACTTCAGCACTTTCACTCTCGCTCTCTTCTCCCTCCCTTCGCTATTCAATTCGAATATCAACAAGACAAACAGCAAAGCAGTGGTAATTCTTTTAAATATGATCGAAATTTGTTTCTATTTATAATATTGATAACATGTGAATCTGCAGAGCGAGGTTCAGCTATGCTTTTTCGTGAAGACAAGTTGCATAGACAAACAGAATTTTCAGAGTTCTACTCATAACTCATACATTGCTTTCTTATCAGCTCGAGACTATGTAAGAGTTGACAGAAATAGCAGAAATATTAATCGACTTGATTTTTTAGGTTAAAAGAAATATTTGGAAGTCTAACACATGGCGGAAAGCTTTGTGTTCGAACCTCCAAGCGACGAGGAAGCCGAAAATTCGCAGCCTGAAGTGGAGGAGGAAGAAGAAGAGCAGGGGGGAGGAGAGGGAGAGGGGGAAGAGGAAGAAGAGAAGCCCTCAAAACGACGTAGCGTTCAATCCCCTTGGGACTTTGCTTCTTATTCAGAGTCCGTGGCCGAAGAACACGCTCGCCGGAGCACCACGTCTATCGATTTCAAGATATCCAAAGCTCTTCAGCAACGATCTGCCCCAATCTCCACCCAGCCTGATCACGATGAAAGCTCCGATTCTGAACCCGACCAACAGGTACCTGACGACCCAGTTTTCACCTTAATACTACGCTATATTTGAATTTTCATTTGGATTTAATTTTTTATAGGAGGATTACAAATCTGAAGATGAAGGTAATGCTGCTGGTAATTCGAATGATGCTAAGTCGTTTTTTGCGCCAGTTGAAGGTGTATCGTTTCATGCAAATTCGTTCATGGAGCTTAATCTCTCTCGTCCTCTTCTTCGAGCTTGTGAAGCACTGGGGTACTCTAAGCCTACTCCAATTCAGGTTTTGTTAATACTTAATACCTTCCATGGCTTTAACGTCATTTGTTTTGTTATGGAATGTAATTCTGGTATAGATGTCTGAGTTCCGTGGTTTTGTAGGCAGCATGTATACCTTTAGCACTTACAGGCCGTGATATTTGTGGGAGTGCCATAACTGGTTCTGGGAAGGTTAGCGGATTCTCTATATTGGTTCCTCTGTTCTTCATTTATATCTATAGAACTTGATTATTTCATAATTGGCTGATTGAAGCTTAAAGTGCACCTTCCAAAATGATTTTGAGGCTTTGTTTTTGGTTTTCTCAGACGGCTGCCTTTGCACTTCCCACGCTAGAAAGGTTATTATTTCGCCCCAAACGCATTCCCGCTATCCGGGTCCTTATTCTTACTCCAACAAGAGAGTTGGCAGTTCAGTAAGTGTTCCATTTAGCTTGTGCTTTTAAGTATATCTTTATAGTATTGTTTTCACTGTAAAAAAATGTTTTATTCTCAAAATAAAGCAAGTGAATGCTACCTAGATAGAATTATTATTTTTTCCATCCAGTACCACTGACTAATTCAATGATTTTTTTTTTTGTTTCCTGTATATCTAATTCTGACCTTCTTGATGAGTAATTAAGGATTTACTAATTTAAATTATCAAATTCTTTTGATCATGAAACTGGTGGATCCTACATGCTTTTACCATTGGGAAATTTGCATCTTAGAGTGCAAGTAATTGAGTGATAGCCAAACATTCTTTTTGGAAGGATTTTTCTTCTAGAAAACCTATTTCAAACATGTTATTATTAGTTTTATTTGGTGCCATTTTATCTTTGCCTTTTTTCATTTTGTTTTTAAAGTTATTCATGAAAATGTTTAATCTTGTTTTTCATATATGTATAACAGGGTTCACAGTATGATGGAGAAACTTGCTCAATTTACAGACATTAAATGTTGCTTGGTTGTTGGAGGGCTTTCAACAAAGGTTTGATTAATGACTTGCTTTGTCCTTTAGAAAAACAAATGGGAAATGGTGGAACAAAAGGGAGTTTCTTTTGAATATTTTTTTAGTTCATCCAAACTCTATCTTGTTTACATGACTGGATGACTTTTACTGACTTTTGCCCATTATATCTCAAACAGGCATTCTCTTCTCCTTTTCTTCTGGTTTTTTTCTGTTTCTAAATTTAATACTTAAGACTGGAACTTTGAAATGCAATTTATTATTGGAAAATTTATTTTCATGGAAAGATTTTTCTTAAGACTGACGAGGACTCTTCATGGCAAGTTTCAATCTTCAATTTCATTGACAAATCTGTTTTTGTCGAGAATACTTCTGTAACTTCAATAGGAGAGCTTTTGAGAAGGTAGAAGCTAATTTTGATAGGGTTAGTGGTAGATGGTTCCAAACCATGGGCTTCTTAATTGCTGATCATTCTTTTCATACTACGGAAAATTTTTGAAATTTTATAGGTATCCTGATTGAAGTGTAAATAATTTCCATAACTTCAATAAGGTTGGGACCTCTTTGGTGCTTGTAAATGATACATAGCATACTTTTATTTCAAAAAAAATATTTCTAACTTTCATTTTTATTTTAGGTGCAAGAGGTAGCTTTGAGAGCAATGCCGGATATTGTTGTGGCCACTCCTGGTCGCATGATAGATCATTTGCGTAATTCTATGTCTGTGGATTTGGATGATCTTGCAGTTTTAATTCTTGATGAGGCAGATCGTCTTCTGGAGCTTGGATTTAGTGCTGAAATACATGAACTGGTACTCCTTACCCTCATCTTCATGCTGATGCTGTCGGCATCAGCTGCAATTATGATAGAGTATCTGCCTTTAGCATGTTCAGCTGCTAAATACATGTTTCCGTTTTATATTGGATTGATATTCTCTCGTGTTACAGTTGGCTGATGTAAATAAGTGTTTCTCCTTGACTAATCATATCAATTATGTTGCTTAATTTATCTTTTTTTCTCAATTAGTGGAATTCAGTTGGTTGCAGGGATAATGAATGCTTACTCTTCTGAGAGAAAAATCTTACTGTGTAGTTTGTGATTGTGAATTTGTCAAAAATAGTTGTGCCTACTATCCTGGTTTAATATAAGTTCAGCTCTTTGTACCTAACCATCCAATCTATGAATGTTTCACTTGTTCTTGATCCTTTTTTTTTCTTTTTTGAATTATAATTTCCTGTTCTGCCTTTGTATCCAACTAATAATTATTTGTTGGCAGGTTCGCCTGTGTCCCAAAAGGAGACAGACAATGCTATTTTCGGCTACAATGACAGAAGAAGTCAATGAACTTATCAAACTTTCTCTGACTAAACCATTGCGTCTCTCAGCTGATCCATCTGCGAAACGACCAGTGACATTGACTGAGGAGTAAGTCCCTTACAATTTTATA
>NW_019014663.1:1798233-1809859 GCF_000150535.2 Carica papaya | reverse complement strand
GGCTTACCAAAGAGAAACCGAGATTAAAAAAAACGAGGTATGCATGGAGAGAGGTGCTTTAATATATATACGAGGTCTTAGGAGGAGATAGGAATTAGCTGTTGTGGTTATAATGTAAATCGTACAACTCCAAATTTTTTGCTCATAATGCCTACCAGTATTTTCTGCCGAGTAATTATTAATTTGATTCTCTTCCATCTTTTCCTTTGTGAAAAGCATGTAATGAGGTAATGTATTGCCACATTCAGTTCCCACTCTTTTGATTTACCTTGATATTACATACACACACACATATGTGCCTTTAATGGTAGGAGTGGGTATGGTGCCGTCTAAATATAATGTGCCTTTAAAATCTAGCCACTAACCAATTTCTTTGTACTACTAATATAGGTTAGATATTAAACTTTAGTTGATTTCATATTCTATTTGTGGATCGTAATTCTTTATTTGATATATAAGATTGGCATTGTAATTTCCATATTGGTTTATAATTTCAGGAATTTTATTTTTATACTGAATTCTGTTAGTGGATGTCAAGGTCTACTTGACTACAAAGTAGGAAAACCTGAGTATCTTTTTACTCAATTCAAACTATCATCGTTTATTACTTTTTTCCAAAACATTAATATCTTGAACTAATGGTAACCTAATGATTTATTTACCCAACCTAGTGCTTTTGTTATTATGAAAATCTCTTTTGAGAAAAAATAATTTTATATTAAAAATGTAGGTTGATGATTGATAAAAATTATTATGTAGTTTTCCTGTATAACTTATTTTAATTGACTTAAAGCGCACATTTACTTTTAACTTCTTGGAAAATGTCAAATGTTAGTAGTTTCTTGTTACACTTGTTAACCTGTCGCTCGCTCATCGTCGTGTGTCATTTAACCCGAGTAATACAAAGTTCATTGCACCTTTTTCATAGATCACGTTTTTCTTTGGTAGATACTGATATTTGGGTTCTATTTATAATGCCTAAAATGTTTGGGTCAAGATATTGTGTGCTTTTTTTTATTGATAATATACTAGAACAATTTGGTTATCTAATTTGTGATTTTTATTAAAGGGACCAAGTCTTGCCAAAGGTAGGAAGACTAGAAGGGTTATCCATGATCCATAGAAACAAAATGTTGCTGGAGCACTACCATACCAAAATATTTTTGCAGATCGTTGCCATGATGACAAAAAGAGTTCCGTCCAAAGTTTTAGGAGACTGGAAGCTCTCTGACTATGCTTTCAAAATTTGACCTTGACTCCAATGTTTCTTGCAAATTACCACCCGAAGTCTTTCGCTATCTCAGTTTCAAACTTAATCCAGTCGTTTTAAAATGTTAAAATCAAATCAACTGCTAAAAAAGAACACAGGTGCCGCTCAATAGATGCCACCATTCTTTTAGGATCGTAAGTAGGTAAAAGAGTTTCTAGATAAAATAAAAAAGAGAGTTTCTTCTTGACTTAAGCTTGCTATGAACTTGATCTCCTTAAGAGATTACAATAACTAAATCTAAAAATTCCTTTAGTCTAAAAACGAACTCAAACATGCTTCTAAAAATGAGCTAGAAAAACAAGAGCCCAACCTAAATATTGCTATGCCGCTTCAGGCCTACACAAGAAAAAGAATATTTTCTAAAACCAATAAAAAGCCTAGAATCCCAATCAGTTTCCCACAAGTTTCCTGATATGTACTCTCCTACTGCTACTAGAAAAGGAACTAGAAGAAGTACCAAACCATCAAATCTCTAAATTTGCAGTTTAGAGAAATCATTTTATGGGTTTAACTTGTCCCCTGAGACCGTTTGAAAAGAACTTACAAAGGTCACGCTAGAGATGGCTATAAACAGCATTTTGTACAACTCCCTAAGAAATGCGTGATTAAGGAATTTGATACTAAAGAATTTAGAAACTTGATTATTTTCTGCAAATTGAAGTTGCATGCTCTAGTGTAGTTTTTTTTTTCTCAATAAAATAGATCTCCTTAAGGAAACTATGACACCTGAGGTAAGGCAATTAGCACGTTTGGTAAGCCTAATCATAACTGGGTGAAGAGGAAGATATCAAAGATTTGTTAGGAGACTGATTTACTTATCTCACAAGGGGTCAGGTATAGCTTATGCTTTGAGTATTGTAAGCGAACTCATGCATGATTTGAAGGAAAAGCACTTGCTGGCTTCTTCTAGAATTCTAATCTTAAAGCCACACCTGGGAGTAGAATCTTGTTCAAGAAGAAAAATGGGCTTAATCTAAAAGCTTATGTAGATGCAAACCATCCACTCTGCATGGATAATAGATACTCACCAGGCTTTTGTAGTTTCATGAAGGTAATGACATGGAGGAGTAAGCAACAGTACATGGTTGCAAGTTCAAGTGCTGAACCTGAAGTTAGAGCCATGACAGATGGAGTTTGTGAACCTTTATGGCTGAAGTCAATCTTGATGACCTTAAAATAAGAAGAAATGATGCACGAGATTCTGCTGTGATGATAGGCCCGCTAAAAATATTGAACATAATCAAATGCAACCTAACTGCATTAAACACATTGAAGTGAATGGGCACTCCATAAAGGAGAAGCTGGATGGTGGCCTAGTTAGCACTCTTACCTGCCATCAAGCTATCAGCTAGTGAATGTTCTAACCAACTGGATACCTTCAAGGTTTCAAGAAATCATAAGCAAACTGGGAATCGAAAACATTCACCAGCTTGAGGGGTAAATATAAGACTCTGCTCATTACTCATCATAAAAAAGCTGCTGAAACTGGAGCATATAAACCACCTCATTTGCTCCGAGACACCAACTCCCAGTTCGAAAATTGAAGATCAGCTGAATGCTAAATGCGTTCTTGTCACTTTTTCATTCTGACGTTCAGATTTTTCCTTTTTTTTTTTGTAAAAAAAAGGCGTAGAAGAAACCACAGAATATATCTTCACTGGATGGAATTTGCTATCATATTTTCAACCTCAATCCAACTACATCCCGCTTCTTTCCTCATCCCTCTATCTCTCATCAGCTTCCTAATCAGACTCGCCTCCCTCCATTTCCCATAACATGCATACATATTAGACATCATAACATAAACATACTCATCATCTCCCTCAAGTTCAATCACCTTTGCGGCTGCAATCTTTGCAACCTTCAAATCCTTGGAAGTTCCGCATGCACCAAGCAGGGCCCTCCAAACCACCCCACAGCATTCAAACCCCAGTGTGTTGATCATCCTCCCTGCCCTAAACACCTCTCCTCCTTTTCCCATAAGTCGAATCATAGTACAGCAGTGTTCAACTGTTGGTTCAATCCTGTATTCATTAATCATTGATTCAAAGTATTGAATCCCACTTTGACAAAGTGTTTCATCATGAGAACATGCAGCCAGTACATTAAGAAATGTCACTGAATCAGGTTGTAGATCCCTTACCATTTTTATCTGCTCAAAGAGCTGGATTACCTTGGTTGAGTCACCATTATGAGCATAGCCAGAGACCATAGCATTCCAAGTTATTAAATTCTTTCTGGGCATCGCCTGAAACATTGATTCAGCAGTCTTCACCTGCCCACATTTCGAGTACATGTCAATCAGTGCACTCCCTACAACTACAGCAGTTTCCAAGCCACATTTTATCGTGCAACAGTGAATCAACACTCCCCATGTTAAGGCTGAGAGTCCTGCAGCACCGCTTAAAATAATGGAGTACGTGAACTCATCCATTCCAACACCTTCCGCATGCATTGTACTGAAAAAACCCAGGGCATCCCATGCCCAGTTTCTGTTAACATATCCTGTCAAAATTGATGTCCAAGACGAAGAATTTGGATTTGGCACATGTGATAGGATCTGAATAGCATCATCAATATTACCAAACAGAGCAATGCCACTGATAAGTTGATTGTATGATATTATGTCTCGGTAAGGCATCCGGTGGAAAAAACAGAATGCCAGTTCAAGTTCTCCGTTTTTAGCACATGCAGCAACAACGGAATTCCAAGAAATAATATCCTTGTTGATCATATATTCAAAGACTGAAATTGCCTCTTCAACAGAACCACATTTTCCGTAGGTGTCAATCAAGCAATTTGCAATGACGACGCCTGATTCTAAGCCACACTTCAGAATCTTCGAGTGAATTGACTGGCCTAGCCGCAACAAATTCAGCTGGCCACAAGCAGACAAAGCTATGGAGAACGAGAATGCATCGGCGCAGATATCAGATCTTCCGAGCTCAAGAAACAGGCACAGTCCTTTACTGAACTGCCCTGATTGGACGTACCCAGAAATCAAAGAATTCCAGGAGATGACACTCGGCTGAGGAATTTCAACAAACACCTTGTGGGCGCATTTCGATGAACCAAATCTTTTGTAAGACTTCAATAACGCATTGGATACAGAAACGTCTGAGACAAACCCAGATTTTATAATATAGCCATGAAGCAGCTGGCAGTAAGAATCATAACCCAAATCCGTGGAAACTCGAATAAGTTGAACTAGGGAATAGCCATTGGGTTTAGAGCCATTGTTGAGCATCCGAGAAGCATCATGTAAAGCAATTTCAGGTTCGGTGGCTCCTTGGGCGAGGTCTGATATGATTTTGGTCCACAATTCAAAATCTGATAGGGGAATTCGATTGACACGATTGGTTGGAGAGAAGAGTTTCGTGCGAATAAAGGGTTTCTGTTTGGACAGGTGCCTTTGAACTGTCTTGACTAGAGAGAGCTTAGCGCTGCAGTCGTGCATGGCGCATCTGGATAGATCAACGCCATCTTTTAAATGATAAAACTTGAAGGACTAACTGTTTTTCTTAATAAAAATAATTTTATTTTTTTTCCAGAAATACTTTTCTAAAAATAAATACATTTCCACTATCTTAAATTAATTATTTATAGATGTGAAAATAGATTTGTTGAAGTCAACTGGTTGTGATTTGACTGATCAGTCCAATTTTGATTCAGCTGAGTTGACTCAATTCCTAGTGAATCACACTTAAAGTTTTGAGTAATTTCCAATATATGAAATAAATAAATAAATAAAAATATTACTGAGTTAATTTAATGTTTATTTCCAAAGAACGAAAATAGTCGTATAAATAAGATCAAAATTTTAAATAATAATAATAATAATAACTGTAATAATATAACAATTTCTCTTATATTATTTGTATTTTTCATGATCAATCGTCTAAATTTGCAAGCCCAACAATGTAACCAATTAAAACTTGCTTCTACCTACTCCAGTAATTGCGAACTAATTAATTAATTATAATATAATAATTCATATACATATTTAATTAATTCAGTGAAGAAGATTAATTTCCGTTAGATTTTTATCCTACAAATAGGCACTTAATATATAAAGAAAAAAAATCTATCCTTAAATTATATTTTAATTTAAAACCAACAAAAAATCAAAACAAATACATACATACCTATATATATATAAATATATATATCTTTAAGTTAAGCTAGAAGCAAAAATTGCATTTAACTATTTAAAGCTGCTAAGAACGTACAGGTGAGCTTCCCTTTTCTCAGGAAACACCGCAGGGAGGAACGGTAGCGAATTAGGTGACCTTTTTCATTCCAACACCCAAAGAAAACAACGAGAGAGAAATTACCCAGAAAGAAAAAAATCCATCCTGGAGGGTTCCATGAGTGTAGCTACAACTCTCCTTCGACGAATCACCATGGAAAATAACAGAGAAAATGAAGCTCTGTTATGACCCGAAAATTACAGAGACTGAAGATTAAACAAAAGAAAGAAGTTTGATGATGAATGTATGGTGTTTTAATTTAATTATTATGAGGGGGGTTTTGGTTTGTTGAGAGAAAAAGAGATTAGGAATTGGAGGGTTTGCTGTTTTATTCTTGTTTGGGAGGAAAGAAAGTGGGAGAAAATGATGAAGAAAGAGGTGATAGAAGATGTGGGAATAGTAGTTGGATTGGTAGCAGTTCAATTTGTTTATGCAGGAAACTCAGTTTTGCTCAGTTATTTAATGTCGCTGGGAGTTAGTCCTCTCACCATTGTTATCTTCTCTACCTTTGCAACCTTCCTTATTGTGTCCCCTCTTGCTGTTTACTTTGAGAGGTATGTATAAATATATATGTACACACATAAACCTCCATTTCTTTTTGTCTCTCATGCCAGAGAAGAAATAGAACTTGTAATTCTCATTTCTTTTCTTTTTCACCCTTTTGATTGGTGATAAAATTTTCAAGTAAATGGTTGTGTTGCAGGAAGAAATGGCCCAAGAAATTCACTTTGAAGTTGATGATTCAGTTGGTTTTAATCTCTTTTGGAGGGTATGTATGTACATATTTTTGTTTATTCTTTCCTATACATGCTTGTCCCTATTTGATTGTTTGATTTTGAATTGTTTTTAGTATATTAGGAAATTTGGTGATTATTATACCATTTATTATTCTATTATCTCTTCTTTTAATATTTAGTTTTCATTTTATTCTCAAATGTTAATAAATTAATAGTTATTTTCAAATTTTTTCTTACTTAATTTTATTTGGATCGTATATTACATAAACCTAGAACTTAATACAGAATCATCATGAGATAACATAACAAATTTTTATAGAATTTGATAAAAGATTATTATGAAACTTTCTGGTTCTCCAAATGGAAATATAAACACACATGAATGCAGAAAATAAAAATTTAAAAAGTATTTTTATATATTGTTTAAGGTAAAAATATTCTATTTCAGACTTTATATATAAAAAATCAACAATGAATTAAAAAAAAAAATTAATGAAAGTAAACTAACAGTTATTTTTAATTTTTTTTTCGTTTAATTTTATTTGATCATTTTTTGCACTAATTCAGAACTCAATCTATTATCATGATATAACATAACAGCTTTTTAAAGAATTTGATAAGAGATTATCGTGAAACTTTCTGGTTCTCCAAACAAAACTATAAATACATTAATATAGAAAATAAAATTTTAAAAATACTTCTTTTTATTGCTTAAAGTGAAAAAAAAAAAAAAATTTAAACCTTTGTGAATATATAGAAAATCAACCATGAATTGAAAAATAAAAAAAACTAATGAAAGTGACCTTAACAGATTTCTTGGGTTTATGCATATCAGGGTAACTTTGTTTCAATCCCTATTTCTCAAGGGAATTAACCTAACTTCACCAGCAATGGCTACAGCCATGCCGAACCTAGCTCCAGGCCTCATTTTTCTCATTGCTTGGGCTGTAAGGTAACTGTTTTCTGCAACCTTCTTGTCCTTCAAGTGAATTTGGTCGCATGGGACTCGAGATTTTAGTTAACCAAACTTTCAATTCTCGAGATTCAAATTCAAAGGAAACGAAATTCACATGCCAGACTCCAATCGCGCTGCAGGTTAGAGAAAGTAAAGCTAAGTTGTGCTTACAGCAAAGTGAAGATTCTTGGTACATTACTGTGTGTGGTAGGCGCAATCGTAATAAGCCTAATGCACAGCACAAACACAGTAACACAGGCTGCTGATATAGCATCTCCCGCGTCCAACAATGTCTTCGACATAGACAAAATCGTTGGCTGCATTTATCTCTTAGCAGCAGTGTTTGTTCTATCAAGCAATGTTGTCCTCCAGGTTGTATGGACGTTTATCCAATATTTTTAAGTTATTTGATTAGTACATAATTCAATTTGTTTGTTTTTCTTTAAATTATGAAATCAAATTATTTGGTTTTTAATTTCAGGCTGCAACTTTGGGAGATTTTCCAGCACCAATGTCCTTGTGCGCTCTAACATCCTTGATTGGGGTTTTTTTAACTGTTGCTGTACAGTTGTTTCAAGATCACAAAGTGGAAACTGGTTGGGCTTTCTTGAGCATTGGCACCTTTATTGGCTATTCTATACTGGTACCTTTCTCTCTTCTTGTCCTATACATGTATATATATGTTGGTGTCTCTATGTGTGTGTATGTATACAGTAGAATTTGTTTTTGTCACTTTCGAAAATTTACATCGAGGGAAACTCTCTACTTTTTCTTCGACAAGGTGTATTGTTAATCCATAAAAGAAGTCAAACTAATCAAGATTAAGTTAAACATGAATGGATCTTAACTTTGAAAAACATTTGATGCAGGGAGGGTCTGTGAGTGGAGCATGTGTAAGCTTCAATGGATGGGCAATGAAGAAAAAAGGGCCTGTTCTTGTTTCAATGTTTAACCCCATTGGAACGATAGTCTCAGTGATTATCTCTGTTGTTACCTTAGGAGAAATCATCAATCTAGGAAGGTATATATCTGTATATTTATATATGTGTTAGTTTGATAAAATTAGTAGTAGATTTCGTTAATCAGAATTGTTTCTGTATACTTACGTTATTCACACTTTTAACACAGCCTTGCTGGTATGTTCCTAATGTTCACCGGTCTTTACTTGGTGCTATGGGCAAAAGCGAAAGAAGATTATAAAGATGATGATGATGACTACGGAAGTGAGTGTGATCCGGAGAAACCTCTATTGAGCTAACATTCCATTAACATAATAGTTATATGTTAGAATATAAATAATTGATTGAACTTTTCGCTATCAGTTTAAACATTAGAGATAATTAGTTCAATTAATTATTTAAGATAATATCAGAATCAGAAATTTAGTATTCAAATCTTGATTATTTCAAAAGTTAATCTTGTACAAAGTTTAACGAATCTGGCTCAATCCACGTTTTTAGTTTAAAGACGAGGTAGAATATAAATAATTAATTAGTATGTCATGTTTTATATTTAAAAAAAAAAAAAAAAAACACGTGCATGATTGTACCGTGTGCTTGAAGTAGCGTAGAATGTAAAAGCTTCCTGTATTTGAACTGAACTGTTTTTGCAGAAGCCTGATACGGACAGCCGCATATATACAGAGAATGGAAGCAAGAGATGTTAGTTACAGCTATATATATATATATATATACAAGGTTTGTTGGAAGGGAAGAATGGTTTTTGCGCTAATAAAATTGATTTTCAGATAATTTTTTAAATATATAAATAAAATAATTTATACCATCATGCTTTAGTTGAAATTAAAAATTATCTTCCAAGTTATATGAATTTTAAATTTATATTAAATAATAAAATCAGATTATCAAATGTTTAATACTTTTTAAGTTCTTAACATATAAACTCATCTCAAAATTATACTATTAAAATGGTCTAATAATTTAGTTTTAACAAAAAATATTAAACACATTTAAGCAGGTAGTTGGCATTAACTTTAATCTCAATCTTTTAATCATTAACTTAAACTTATAATTATCTCCATTTTTAGCTTCTCTTTTTCTTTTTCACTTTGGTGCTTTTAATTTTTGTCTAAGAAAATTGTGTTTTATATTTTAATCCCCTGAATTTAATTTTAAATTAGGAATAAAATTATAATTTTTAGGGGAGAAATTGAAGATTCAATCATGGAATTATTTTGCACTGAATTCATGGCAGCATACCCTAAATCGTCAAATTGTTTTCCACTAATTATTTTACAATATTTAATTATACACATTTAACTTTTTTAACTAGTGGAATATTTTTTTTTTTTTAAAAAAATATTTTTTAATTGAAACATTAGCAATTATGATTAATGCTTTACTCTATGTAATATATTTTTTTATTAACTTTTAAACTATTAATTGACTTGGATTTAATGTCGCAGTAAATATGTTGAACCACATCACGTGTATACATATAAATTTGACCCAAAAACGGGCAGGGAAATAATTAAAAGGAAAATTAATTTATATTCTTAGACCATATAAAATTGATTTAGGTTTATTTGTAGGGTTATAAGTTAGACTTCTTTCGTTTGGGAATATGATAAAAGATATTTAAGTATATTAAAATATTTAGATATAGCAATATTTTATAATGTTTTATCAAATTTTTATTATATTTTAATATTATTTGACTATCAATTATTATTATTATTATTTAATTAACATGTAGAAAATAACAAATAATAATTAAATATTAACAAAATATAGTGAAATGTTGACACAATATAGTCAAATATAAATATATTTCTAACTAAAGGTTATAATTTGAACCAATTTTTACTTATGAAATGAAATTAATCTTCCTTGGACCGACATTAATGATAATTTCTTACATTCTTTATTGTATTCAATGGTTAAAAATATATATATATAAAATAAAAATAATTTTTTAAGAAAACCCAAGTAATTAAATTAGGCAATTTGTGGACCTCCAAAATGGTCCATTTTTTTGCATGTTACTTGTCCCTCTTCTTCTATATTCTTCATCACCCATTTTTTAATTTTTGTATTTTTATTTTCCTTAATCTCCTGTATTATATAATAATTATAATTATAATAAGATTATAATTTTCTTTCTATATATAATAATCCGAAAATCATAATTTTTTGGGCTGTGTGTCTTTTGGTAGAGTGGAGGAATGCTTGTCACCTACTCCTTTTTGAGTTCCCAATCTCCTTCCTCAACGCAGATAGAGAGAGAGAGAGAGATCTTCTGGTTCAACAATGGAGAAACACAAATGCAAGCTCTGCGCTAGAACTTTCAACAATGGCAGAGCCTTGGGTGGTCACATGAAAGCTCATCTCACCACCCTTCCTCTTCCACCCAAGACTCACCACCAGCTCGCTCATCCCTCCACCGACTCAGCTTCATCTTCATCCCCTCAAAACCGTCACAAAACCACCAGCACCAACCTAGAAGTGGAAGACAAATCTCTCATTTACAGCTTGAGGGAGAATCCCAAGAAGAGTTTCAGAGTTGCAGATCCCGAGTTCTCTTTCGCAGCTGACTCAGCTGCCGGCTCCGTAGTTCAAGACAGAGAGAGCGAGACCGAGTCAAGGAACCCAACTCGGAGACGATCTAAGAGAAATCGGAGACACGATAACACTAGCCAGAAGAAACCCATTTGGGATGAAACGACGTCGTCGCCGGAACCGGCGAGTTCCGTTTCCGATACTTCCCCGGAAGAAGATGTTGCTCTGTGTCTCATCATGCTTTCAAGAGATGTATGGAAGAAAAACAAATTACAATTCGATGAATCTGATGACACAATCAAATCGAAACATCGCTGTGAAAAATGCAAGAAGGTATTCAAATCTTATCATGCACTGGTCGGACACAGGAGAATTTGTTTGAGTCCAGAAAATTTCATTACTAAAAATCATGATCAGAAAAGTTTCCAGTGCCCATTTTGCTTCAGATTTTTTGCTTCTGGACAAGCACTTGGCGGTCACAAAAGATCTCACTTGCTAGTTTCTTCTTCTTCTTCTTCCTCTGTGTTGAAGAACAGTTTCATCGATCTAAACATGCCTGCTCCTGTAGAAGACGATCAGTTTAGCGTGGTTTCAGATTCATAACTTGAAAATTTTGCTTGGGTATATTTAGTTTTCTTCTCTGATTTGATTAATTTTTTCTTTTTCTCATGTTACATATTAAACATTGGTTAATTCTACACAGATGATCATGGTTGAATCCCTCTTTCTCCTATGATATAATTATTGAATGTGGTATATTAATATGATCAGAGCAAACAGTTGGTAAATTCACATGCTGCTACTTTCTTTTTTACTGAAATCTATAGTCAGTCCAATTTCAGTTTATATGTATTGATGTTAGTTAAAAAAAAAAAAAAGTTTTTGGGTTTTACTTA
>NW_019014663.1:1708829-1722873 GCF_000150535.2 Carica papaya | reverse complement strand
CACTTTTGACGATATTCTGATGATATTTCTCTCTTTGAATCGTTTAAACTCCGAATATTCATGATATGATTTATTTATCATCAAATTTCTTAGTCATTCTCCGATGTTGGATGCAACCTTGTTTCTCCCTTATAGTTGATAGAAAATTGTAGTCTTCTTAATTCATGGGATCCACCCTCAACCATTTTTTTCTTTCCCCTATTGGCTGTCTCATTGCTTTTCTTTTTTTCCATGGCTTTTTTCTCCAAGATGGCAAATAATGTCATCGCTTGCTCTTCACAGCCTTCAAAAGTGACCCACAAGAGTTTGACTCTAAGAATGTTTCGTCTTACCCATGTAAAGTAAAATTATTTGTCACAATGAGTCACGACATTTGATAGCTCAATCAATTCCATGTATGGTTCAGTAGACAGTAAAAGAGGTAGATAAAACATTGGCTCAAGTATAAGAACTATTTCGAGACCAGAGAGCGACGAAGATGAGGAGAGTGGAAAACAAACACCTGAGAGCTCCTTTTTGCCACAAGTATCATCGAACTTATTGAGAAGATGAGATGTCTTCTTTTGTGAAGGATTATCGGTCGCGCACCCCGATAGGCCCGGCATTAAATCCTTTAGGGTTTTTTCGAGAGTGATCTGTTCAGTTCCTTTGGCACTTTCAAAACTCCCACGATGAAAGATGGTGATTGAGTTTTTACCTGTTAGGGAGGGATTGATGCGGGTCGATTGCTTGGTTCTCCATACCCATTTGAATTTTGGGACCTTGATGCCAAACTTCCTGAAAGATTGTTTTGCATCCTTGCTGGGCCCAATGTGCTCTATTCCTTTGCCCTTTTCCGCTCCTGAGAATCTCAACTTTGGCCCGATGGTGTTGAGATTAATTTCCGGTTGAGCCAGTTTATGAGCTTTCAGGGTTTGAGTTAGGGTTAGGATTTGATTTTTTGTGCGTGTTAGAGATCCTCGATATCCGAACCTTGTTTGAATTTCAAAGAAATTCTGACAGTAGAGCGGGTCGGGTACCTTCCTCATTGCTCGGATTGTTGCTTTAGGGCCCGGAAACACTGCCTCAATGAAGGTTTTTCTTTGTTTCTACTCAAGGTGGAGATCCGTGTGGCAGTGTGGGCATTTAACTTGGGAGGGGTCCTGAGAATGGTCGGTTGATACAGGAAGGGGGATCTTGTAAAAAGTGTTGATTCCAGAAATAGGAGGATATTGTAGTTGCTTGGACTGGTCCTTGAAAGGGTTTATAATAGGGACTTCGGTAAGTTCAAAGACCGATTTCATCATTCGCCACCAACCTCCAGCTTCAATTCCTTCTAGGATAAATATTCTTTTAAATTTCTTACCCCATGACTCGAATAGGACAAGGAAGCGACCTCTTTTGTTCCACCCGAGCGCCAAACTGAGAGAGTGGATTTTACTGTTGTGTTTTTGCCCCATGTTTGACTCCCCTTATTCTAGCAGAAGTCGCTCACGATCTCCACAAACCACCGAACTTCCTCTGTATTCAGAAAAATTGAGATCCTGAAACCATACCTATTTTTATTGATTCTCAACTTGTCCATTTTTTTTTCTACCCATGCTATGTCAAACGATTTGCTGCCAATTTTTTTTTAAATAAAAGGAAAATATTATTATGTACAAGATATCAAAGGGGTAACACCCAAATACAAACTAGTTACATGTCAATCAAGTGGTTTATGACCACACCAAAGTCGCACATGTCTTTGATGTTATGACCCAACAAAATAGATACAAAAAGTATGAATTCATCTATCTTCAATGTTTGTAAAGTTAGTCTCTATACCCTCAAAAGTTTTTCCATTCCTTTTCTTCCACACTACCCCAAATATTGTAAGTGGAATAAGGAACAAATGATGTTTTTTTTTTTACAAATGTTCACCCACGCCCACAACTCATTACTCACACTCCCAGCCATAACCCAGTTTAACCCTAACAGCCCAAACAAACAATTGGGACAGTTTGACAAATCTTGACAAACGATTTGCTGTCAATGAGTACAAACTTTTTATTCGGACAGTTTGACATGTCTGTAAAGATATGACTTTTCAAAAACCAACTAATATCATATGCTTTCTGAAACAGACTTAAAGGGCAAGACCGGCCCTCTTCTTTCTTTTCATATATTCTACTTTTTACCTGTGAGAGAAGCATCAAGAATCTGCTTACCAGTAACAAAAATACTTTGATTGGAGGCATATTATCTCTTCAAATCTCTCCCTAATCATTACCAATTGATCTAAAATAGATCCTCTTTTTTTATGAATCAAAGTGTATAAGTGGAAATTCTTCTTTGTACGTGGGTTTGCAACCCTTCGGTGCTTGAACGAATATTATTTTTATTTCAAAAAAATTATAAGTGGAATTCAAGGTAGTATTATCTTCCTATTCAGGAAAAACTCTTGAAAATATTTTAACCAAATTCTCTTTTAGCAATCTCCCAATAACTTAGAAAAAAAAAAGATGTAGGAAGGCCGTCAAGAAATCACTTTAAACACCAAACCTTCATGATCGCTCTCCTCCACCACATCATTGACAACAACTGTTGCACCAAGACAAACAACTATGTCTCCTCTTCCTTCTTTTATTTTTGTCGCTCATTAAGTTTTATGCTTGATTTCTTATTGAAAATAATATAGATACGTAATCTGGATAACTGTTCTTGTAATACAGAAAATGAGTTCTTGAACATCTCATCAAGGCCCTCTAAATCCAGAAAATCTTAAAAATTCAGAAATGTTCCATCAAAGCATGCATATGTCGTCCAAATGGTATAGTTGAATTTTTCAGTTCAGTTAGTGCTCATGCTACAGTTAGAAAATTATTAACATCAATTTGATGACAGTCCTAATATCCTTCTGTAGTCAATTCTAATGATGTTCGGAACCATCTTACGTGACAGTTGCAAGAAGACTTGGTATGTCTATACCTCTTAAATGCCGTACTTCAATTCATGTTGGAATCTCATTACTAAATTATACCAAAATAATGAAAAATGTGAATCTCATTACTAATATCCTTTCGTTTGCCCATTTGAAAAAAAAAGTTATTGAAAATGGGACTCACTTGTGACCAATCAATTAGTCCTTTTGTTTTTGGAATTGTGTCCACAGGAGAATCAGCAGCTTCATTGGAGCTTGGTATCTATTAGAAAATAAAAAATTATGCACAGGTTAGAACAATATCTACAGCATAAATAAATGGAGTGTAAGAAAATTATCACACTAGTAATAATCGTCAATGGTACATTCAGAATTTTTCATATCAAAGTATGGATGTACATAAACATATGGACATGAATCTGAAACCCTTCATCTCCAATCAGGTACTGATTAGCAAAGCAAACTGGAAAGCAAATGATCACATACAAATTAACCATTCCCATATAGCATGGGTACCACATGAATAGGAATATGTAATGTATAAGAATGCAATTGATGAATTAATGTTGATGCTTACTTTTGGCTCTCTGAGAGAGTGATGTGTATGTCAAGCCAGAAATAGTAACTTATAACTTTTGTCAAAACATAAGGGGACACACCTGATTAATCCTTACAAAAAGCTCAACTTTAAAATTTAACTTTTATAAGCTACAGATCATACCAAAGTAGTAACACAAAACTGTTCACCCGCTCCTTCACAATCTGAAGCTGTGATGATGGGACTTGAGACCCAAACAAATCCATTTTCTTGAAAGAACTTGTGCGTGGCATATGCCAAGGCATTCCTGACTCTGGAAACCTACAACCAGATTGCACCATTAAAAGTGAGATACTAACACAGGTGCATGTTATTGCTCCAAGTATAATAACAAAAGGCACATGAGAGCATTTGCAGAATTGAGTTTTCCTTCATTAGTAAGCAGTACAGTTAACCAAAATTCTGGAAAACATGTATCCTGAAATAACAATCCACCTCAGAAGGCATGCCCACATAAAGATCTGACTCCATGCTTAAGCATTTATCAGACTAGAAAAGAAGAATGAAAACAACTAACCAAAAAGTTATTTATACATAGCAAGAAAAAATTATTCGGAAAAATTAAAAGAAACCAAATGCTCAAGTGCTTATCAAGATAGTAAAAAATTGAAAAATACAATAAATTGCAACTACTATTCAAGAGAGGCAGCAAAAAATTGGAACAACATTCATCAAAGAATTAGATAAATTAAATGAAGCATCATGAAGTTGTGAGATTGAGCACAAGATGGAAAGATTTTTGCCTTACTTTTAGAGACTAAAACCAGAGCACACAAGAACTTGCACCATGAAACACACAATAATAGAGAAACCCTTCTGGTGTAGTTGATAATTAGTGCTTTAGGTTTTAGTAACTTCTAAGGTTCTACCTTACTGGAGTTTAGGCAATCACAATATGTCTTCATTATTCAAATTTTAGTTTTAGGTCTAATGAGCTACTCCCTTCTTCAAATTTTATTGTCTCACTTTGAACTTTGAGATGTTCTGAAATATTTGTTCACTTTGAAAAGTCAGCATACTCTTTTCACTTCCTCATATTACCATAGTTTCTTTTTTTTCACCCTTGTTTCAAGTTGCAGCTAAAAGGTTTCAGAAAGCCATGCACTTCCAAAAGATGATGAATAGAATGCCTGAGAGAGTCTTACATGTTCTTTTAGTTTCCAAGTATAGAGCCTTCAAAAAAATAATAAGGAAAAGCGTCATAATATATTCAACTCCATGCACTTTTAGTAGTACCAATAATTTCGAGATTTACCATAAATTTTCTGAGTGCTCATATCAGGCGCGTATTGGGTCACTTAACAAAACTCTAAGCCTAGGCATTGATTTCTTTGTTGATGAAATTGAAAAATATCAGCTAAAAAAGTGGCAAAAGTAAAGCAAAGACAGATTTTATTTGCTTGTATGCGTAAAACAAATTTATAACTTGTACTAAAATGCATCTTGTTACAGTAATAAGCATTGGCAAATGAAAATAAAATCCTTTTTTTAATTGATAGGAAGAGAAAATGAAATTTTTGTCAATAACCCATAAATCACCTTTAGTTCCCAGTTTAACCAAATGGCCAATTTTCTACTTAAGAGACAACTATTCTTGCATGCTTGTCTGAGACAACTATTCTTGCAGACTTAAGAGACAATAGATAACAACTTTAGTAAGCAATAAACAAGATCCTACCGCCCCAAATGTGTTCGTTCTAGGACGCAAATGAGCTTTAGTTCTCAGAAATTCTCTGCTGACTCTTTTCTTCTGGATGGGATAAGAAGAATCACTTTTGCCGACCTATTAGAAGGATAAAAGTGATTAGTACAAAGGCAAGCAAACACAAGCAATTAGGACAACACAATTTACATGATGCACATTGAGGACCAACATGATTTACATGAATATTCAAATCTTATTCCCTGGGCCTCTTCACCCTGTTTCAAGATAGCCAGGATATTGTAAAGGTAATTTTATGGGCCCCTGTTCAACACAAACTAGAAAATTTCAATTCCCCTATTAATTTGGCTAAGATTGTTGATCCAAATACTTCCTTAGCACTAACCCAATTCATCTGTTTGTTTCATGACATAATAGATTACAATGAAAACTTAGGAAAGCCAGCCCAGTGAGATCTCATTCCGATGTAAAACGGGAAAAAAAATTCTCAAAGAACAGGGAGCTTCAGGTTAAAGATTACAATCTGATGCATGATATGGCAGGATTGAAATAATATATTAATCTGTTTTTCATGAGATAATGACCAGAAGGAGAACTCAGAAAGCAGCTAAAGACATAATTCATTCGGATGTAAAAGGCAGAAGAAAGTCTCAAAGGACAGACGGCCTCAAGTCACAGTCACCAAGAACATGAGATGAGTAAATCATTATACAGATATGCAATATGGTAAATCTACTTCTAGCTTCAACAGGCTGTAGGCTTAGCAATTGATATGCTATTTTCTTTTGAAATTTGATTTAAGCATTTACTAGGTTTGGTATCAGGATCCTAAGACCAATTGAGAGTTTAGACATATATTGGTTTAAGAACAGTGGTGTCTTTTCAGTCAGTTGATCTGTTACTGTTATTGGCTGCTCAACAGTCGTCTGCTGGGAAGGACAGGGTGCTGCGGAAGTTAGATAAAAGTGGTGTCTTTTCAGTCAAATCTTATTACAAGCACTTAACTGACAAAAACGTGATAAGTTTTTATTTTTCTTCTAGGCAGATCTGGAAGGCAAAAGTTCCCCCTAGAGTTGCTTTTTTTTTTTTTTCATGGGAAGCAAGTAGAGAATGCATCTTGACAATTGATAAGTTTAAAACTAGGGGGTTGGCCATTTCAAACTGGTGCTATTTGTGTATGGCTAATGAGGAAAGCTGTGTGCATGTTCTGTTGCGGTGTCCTGTGGCCTCTGGATTGTGGAATGCTATTTTTAGTATGATTGATGTTAACTGAGTGATGGCTGAATCTATTAGGGAGGAACTGTGGGCTTGGGATAGGATGCATGTTGAGAAAAAGTTGAAAAATCTAATTCCTTTATCTTTGTTTTGGATTTTTTGGAAGGAGAGAAATTCTAAAGCTTTTGAGAGTAAAACTAATGATTTGTATAATTTGAGAGATAGGTAATTGTATTATTTTGGGTTTTTATTGTTAGGGCATGACATGATTAATGATGTGGATTTTGGGCATGTCATTGATTCACTAACAACATTGTAAAGCTTTTGTATAGGGGTATACCCCCGATTGTTTGGTACCATGTTAATATTATTTCACACTTTTTATTTCAAAAAAAAAATATTGATTTAAGAAAAGTAAAGCTTTTTATTATTAACCTATTTCAATAAGATAATAATTAATACATTAACAACTTTTTAGACGGATAGTTAATAAATGCAGTTTAGGTCAACTCTCTCCCTGGGTCTTCATTTCTGACTCTTCGAAGGACAAAAAGTTGTTAAGAGATATTAAAGTTAAGAACTCCTGAATATTTAATCTTTCCGTCTCTATTTTTTTTCTCTCTCAATCTCTTTTCTGAGAAGAAAAAAGAAATAAGATTAAAGGGTTCCAAGGGGTATCGCCTATATACAGAATTACAAAGGGAAGCTGTCTAACAGATCAACTATATTTACATCATCCAGCAAAAGAAGATCCCTATACAAGAGACTGAGAGCTCTAAAACAGCGATTCCAGATAGATGCAAAAGGGTTAAAAAGAGTCACCAAAAACTCTTTGGTTCATCTCTTTCCAAGTGACCTAAAAAATGGAAAGTGGAATAAGAGAGATTTTTTTTTTCATTTCTTGGGAGTGGGGATGCCACTCCAAGCCCAGAGTTTGTCCTTAGCTGAGACATGACAACCCAAGGAGGTAGAAACAGGATTTACACTCACCAAGACACTGAAAGCATTAGTTCACCATGATTTTGCCCCTCTTCATGAGATTGTCAATGGTTAAAATTTTGCCAGAGCTGCTTCCCAAATGAGAAAAGCAATCGTAAGGTTGGCCTTTGTTTCTTACATGTGCTTCAAGGGGAACTTATCAAGCATATTATCAGGCATATATATAAGTTTGTAATAGGATTTAACATGAAAATACCATCCTTTAAAAAAGAGTGTCCCACTCTATGAATCTCCTACTGATTCAGATTGTGAAGGAGGAGAATGTTTCATTGGATTCCACCACCGTACATCTCAAAATAATCCTACACCTTAGCCTCCTTGAACCTCACAAGTGAGAAAATAGAAGGAAAGAGCCCTTCAAAGCACTACCAAAAGTACCACAGATCATGCCCAAGGAGCACCTCTGCCCAACTTGGACCAAACCATCAGTGTACGAACAGCATTTGGCCCCCAAAAAAACACACTCTCTCTCTACCTAATAATTGCAATCAAGTTCGACAAATGGGGAACGATTTCAACACGGTGTTGAGGCAGAGGGACTGATCAGGTGACACTTTTTCTAGGAGTTGTGTAGAGGAATTCAGAGTTGTTATTGATGACTTGGGGTTGGTGGATTTACCATTGATGGGGGGAGGTGGGCATGGACAAATCAAAGAATCCTCCGGGTTTTTCAAGGATTGACCTACTTTTACTCTCACATGATTGTTTTCTTGATTTTTTAGGTATCTGCCAAAAGGTGCTGCAGAGAATGATATTAGACCACTTTCCTAAATGCATCACTTCGGATGACATCCAATAGGGACCGATCCCTTTCAAGTTGGACAATAGATGGCTTAAGGAGTGTGGTGGATGGAAGGAGACAGTGGTTGAGGGGAAGGCAAGCTACAAGGTGGCCAAAAAACTCAAAATGTTAAAAGTTGTTATAAAAAATTGGGTTAAGCAGGAAAGGGTGAAGGGTGAAGAGGGTATTAATGAATTAATGGAGGAGCTAGGGGAGTTAGATAGGTTGGACAGGGAGGGGGGACGATGCAGGGAGGATGGAGAGAAAAGAGAAATGTTGAGAGTAGATTTAGCAAATAAGTTGTGCATGGAAGAAATATTTTGGAGACAAAAGGCAAGGGAGAAATGCTTGAAGGAGTGGGATCATAATACGAAGTACTTTCGTTGTTTGACTAACTTTAGAAGACCGTGCAATTTTGTGGATGAATTATCGATTGATAATTGAATGGTTGAGGGCAATGATAATATGAGAGAGAAAACTAACATTTTCTTCCAAGGGCTTTACAAGGAAGAATTAGAGGGAAGATTGAAGCTAGATGGGATTAAATTTAATGAGCTCAATCCGACAAGTAGAGACAACCTTGAGAAGGAATTTTTCGAAGAAGAGATTTTGGAAGGTCTTAGAAGTTGCAATGGTGACGAAGCGCCGAGGCTGGATGATTTCAACATGAGATTTCTACAAACTTTTTGGCACATCATCAAGGACGGTCTAATAGAAGTTTTCAGGAATCTTTATCATTGTAGTACTTTTGTGAAGTCTCTGAATTCTACTTTTCTTGTGTTGATCGCTAAGATGAAAGGGACGAAGAATATTAAACACTTCAGGCCTATTAGCTTATCAGGATGTATCTACCAGCTTATTTCAAAAGTTGGCAAAATGTCTATGGCACTTGGAGAGGTGATTGGCGAGTGTCAACACTTTTGTTGGGAGTAGACACATTCTTGACGCAGCAATTGTAGCTAGTGAAATGGTTGATAAGGTGGTGGGGAGTAGAAAGGCTGGTATCTTATGCAAACTTGATATGAAGAAGACGTATGACATGTTAATTGGAAGTTTGTTGATTACATGTTGGTCTGATGAGTTTTGGATAGAAATGGAGAGGGTGGATGAATGTGTGTATACGACAACTTCTTTTGTTGTGATGATTAATGATGGACCGTCTATTTTTTCAGACTTCTAGAGAGTAAGACAGGCGATTTATTATCTCCCTTATTGTTCATTATTGTAATGGATGCGTTGAACATATAACTTTCTCAAGCTAGAGAAGTTAATTTAATAAGAGGGGTGGAGGTGGGGAGAGGTGATCAACAAGTGGAGCTTTCACATCTTTTCTTTACAGATGATATTTTGAGCTTCTGTCAACTCGATGAGAATATGATATTGAATCTTAAATGTGTTCTTCTGTGCTTTCAAGCGATATCAAGACCGAATATTCATCTGAACAAGTCTGAAATGGTCAAGATGGGAAATAGAGGCGACAGGGATAGTCTTCCTGTAGTCCTCGAATGCCAAGCGGTGCAATTGTCGATCAAGTACCTTGGACTTCCTTTATGAGCTAGATATAAAGATGTGAAAACTTGGTACCTAGTGATTGAGTTATTTGAGAAGAGACGTGCGAGTTGGAAGAGAAATTTTTTGTCTTAAAGTGAGAGATTAACACTAATTAAAAGCACCCTCACCACTCTACCTATTTATCTTTTATCTGCCGTCACCATTCCTGTGAGGGTAGCAAAGAAGTTGGAGAATATTCAGTGTCGTTTTCTATGGGAGGATGATGAGAGAAATAGAAAATATCAGTTGGTAAAATGGGAAGACATGAAGAAGCTTGTGAATAAAGGGGGCTCTGGGAATTAGATTGCTGGTTGAGATGAATAGGGCTCTACAAAGGAAGTGGTTGTCGAGGTACCTTATGGAGGAGAAGAAGTTATGGAGCAAGATCATTGAGGCTAGATGGGGGACTAAGATGGAGAGAAGGGAAGTTAGGAAGGTGGTGAGGTCATTTGGGAGGAGTTTGTGACGAAAATAGGATGTAGGAGACATCAGTTCTTAGAATGTGTTAAATGGAAGATTGGTAGGGGCAACAGAATTCACTTTTGGGATGATGTGTGGATTGAGGAGGGGAGTCTCAAGAACCTCTTTCCTAGAAAATATGTCATTGCACAGAGGAAGAATATGATGGTGAAGTGTTGTTTTACAAGGAGGAAGGTATGGGTGGATGGAATTTGCTCTTGACCAAAAATCTTAATGACTGGGAGATCGATGAGTTTGTGGCGCTTGATCAGTTATTGTCTAACATGTAGTTGAATGATACACACGATAAACTAGTTTGGAAGCTAAAGAGCAATGGAATGTTCACAGTTAATTCCTACTACAATCACTTAGCCAGGGGCAACTGAGAGCATGTAAGTTTTCTGGCTCAACATATTTGAAAAACTAGGGCCTCCAAGAATTGTGTTTTTTGCTTGGGAAGCGAGCTGAGAATGTATTTTAATTATTGACATGCTGATGAGAAGAGGCAACATCATGACTAACTCTTGTTATATGTGTATGAAGAATGCAAAATCGTGCAACCATTTACTACTATAGTAAATATTTGGACTTTGGTTTATAGTCTGCTTAACATCAACTGGGTGATAGCGGGGACAGTTACGAAGGAACTTGGGCTTGGGGCAAAGTGTGTAAGAAATAAACAATTGTAAATCTCATACCTCTAACCAATTTTTGGGTGATTTAGAAAGAAATGATCAATAGAGTGTTTGATAGGTGTGTCAGGCATTTGTCCAAAATTAGAGATAGGTGGATACAGACTTTTAGGTCTCTAATGCTAGATCATGATCTCTACGAGTGAGATGATTTTGGAAAGGTTATTGATGTACTAACTGATCTGTAAATATTTTTGTACATGGGCAATACTCCCCTGATGCCATGTACTTAATATACACCTTTCTTATCTTAAAAAAAAAAAGTGGATAATGTACTGAAAGAAGGATTTGCAGGTATATATTATGCCAAGGTCCAAAGTCTGCACTCAGGTTGTGGTGAATATTGATAAGACTCTAGCAAGTTTAATAGGGTCAACCAACCATTGGTCCCCTGCAGGGCTTCTAAATGACATGGAAATCCCAAGCAACAGTATCACAATATAAGTGCAAACAAACATCAAGATGGGTTCTTTATGTCTGTGTGAAATACTATACAAATAAGGAAGAAACAAGTTAGTTAATGGGCTATAGCCAATCCAGGGATTCTTCAAGAGGAGAACTCTCAAGTCATCCCCATCTTTATATGGATAAGAGAAAGAAAATGTGTTTTACTTGTGAGATGGCTTTCCAGACTTTCATAATATATGGAACTCATTACTAAAACATCCAACCATTCCTGCAACCACCGCAAATACCCTTGAACACCCTTTGAACACCCTGTGGCAAAAGGTTTACAGTAACTCTTCCCTCAGTTTAGATCAAAATAAACAAAATTTCAACTAAGTCAGCAACAAGGAGTAGAGGTGAGCAAAATGCAGTTTTTGTTTTTCCAAGAAAACTATAAAGACTAACCAACTAAAGGAACCGATTGAATTCATACAGGTTATTTCAGAAATCAAGCACTTTGGTTATTTTGGTCTTTTAATTTTTAATTTTATATCTCATTTTATTAATTAAATATATAACTGTACATTTTAAATTTTATGTTATTATTCATAATAATATAAAATATATTATATATAAAATAATAATATAAATCAGTTATTTTGGAACAGAACCAAATCGACTAGTTCAGTCAGTTCTCTTGGCAATTTTGATTGTTCAGTTTTGAAAAATTCCAAACTGAACTGACCAAGAAATCCAAATGCTACCCCTAACAAGGAGGCTGTAATGGATGAAGAATTTGTGAGCATCCAAAATTCAGAATAACAGCCAGATTAGTTGCCCATCATGGTACTCATAAAATGTACAAGTGGATTGCAAAGACAGTGTCCTGTAGTCATTTCTTAAGAACATATATGCACACAAACACATATATTGTCAGGGAGAGAAGAGTATGGCATGCCAACTGAGGACAAGAATCCTCCCAACAAAGAAAAGAAAAGAAAGAGTGAAAGATAAAACAAGTTAATACAGAAACATAGCCCAATAAACAATAAATATAGTTGTAAGCATCATTAAACATGAAAGTTATTGTTAGCTTATGTGGGCATCAGATAACCAATTAATATTACATTGCAAAAATAATTTGCAGGTCAAGCTTCCATCTCGTATGTGGAAAATAAATCATTACTGTCAGATTATAAGACGCTATTTTAGTAAAATAGTCTTTATTATACTTTAGGGTTTTATTCTATTATTATTAATTATTTATTATGTTTTATATTTCTTAAATAAGGAAGTTATACTTCGGATTTTGTGGTATAACTCCTATATATATGGCTGCATGTATTCATATATTTCATCAATGAGAAATATAAGGTTTTACTCCCAAAACATCAATTACCTTATTAAATACCAACATATCATCTATTTTTAAGTAAATTATATGAGACAAAGGCATTTCAGGCACAAGGGTACAAATTCGGATTTCACATTATTTGTCTGCAATCTTAAGACACAAGAATCCACAATGACAAAATTATGTAAAGGAGGCATGACAACAAGCATCTATAAACCTGTATAAATGTATATGCAAAAGAGGTTGAATTTCTTGTGAAATGAAGAATAAAAGTTACCAAAACATGCTGGATTGCATTATCAAATCAACAACTGAAAGACAAATATTGTGCATCATAGTCATGAATGGATAATCGAACAATCATCAGAAATGACAAGCAAAACCATACCACTGCAATTTTGTCAACTTTTAGCTCCACTTTCTGTTTTGATCCCTGACTTGTTACCACAACACCTTCCACCCTTATTGAAGCACCAGTTGTGACTATTCCAGATTCTACCTGTTAATAAACTCCAGAGCTTGAGATAAACATATAATTGACAACTATATAAGCCACATAACCTTAACTATCAAAAAAATTAACAAGCTAAAAGATTTCATTGTTAACAAAACAACTTATAACATGAAAGGCATGATGCATAATAGAGTATTATTATATTTCAGAATACTAACCAGC
This sequence comes from Carica papaya, assembly GCF_000150535.2. The sequence continues at coordinate 1,709,596 of NW_019014663.1, read as the reverse complement.
AAAGGCCACTTCAAAACCAATTGATTGAGGTTTGGGAAAAAAATAACAGGAGGCTCACTAGAATTCCCCACAGATGTCAAGCCAAGTCTGACTACTGCATCATTTGACACCTTGTCTGACCTATCAACATCTTATATAACACACCTTGCATTTCTATATTTTCACATGAAAATTTTTTGATGAACCTTACCTAACTTTAATCTTTCAAATCTTAAAGCTATTTCTTCTTTTACTCGAGTCAACTGACCTATCTTTGATTTCTACGATTAAGGTGTCCGCTCCTAAATTTTCCTTTCCTCTTGAGAAGTAGCTACCTCAGTTCATGAGCAGGGCTCCTTTTATAGGCTTGTCTTATTGAGTCACAAACTTCTTCTGATAGGTTGAAAATATAGATGAAAAGAGAAATGTTATTGATAGAGATAAGAAATAAAAAGTATAAGTAAAGAGGTTAAGACATCCGCAAAAGCCTCCAAAAACAACTGGAGGAAGAAATAAGCAAAGCAACAGAACAACACCCTAATCCCTTTGCAGCAACGTCAGACATCTCTAGAACATTCATGAGCCTTAGCCCACAGAGAAGTCAATAAAGTCAACCTGTCCCAAAGACTGGGAGGGAAGTTGCAATACTTAAGAATTCTAGCACTACCTCCAACCAAAAAATCAAAACCCCGCAAAAAGAGCACCACTCGTGGGGATGTTAGCTTCCTACTTAACCCCAACTCCCTTAAAAGATAAATTCAATCAAGGGAATGGAAACCCACACGACT
>NW_019014663.1:1695277-1705798 GCF_000150535.2 Carica papaya | reverse complement strand
ATAAATAGTTTAATTTTTTTGCATGAGAGAAAAATTAAATTTTTAATCTTCAAAGTGCAAAAATGATATTTAAAAATATACATTATTCAATAAAAAAATAATACATTATCCATAAACCACCTTGTTTTAAAAACCAAACAGAAAAATTACCATATTTTGCCCAAAAAAGAAACCTTAATTGCAAAAAATAGTCATTTGCCTTTCACTTTTTTTTTAATTTGATTTTTAACATTTAAGGTATTACAATTAAAATCATAATATTTTATTTTATTATAATAAATTAATTATTTTAATTAAAAAATATGTCAAATAAATATATTTTTAAATATATGATTACATCATCAAAATAAGTAATTAATATATTTTGTTTAAATTCTACTTAATTGTAAACGAGTTGAACATAATTTAAGATATTATACCGCGTATTAGTGAAGATTGTCATACGATACTTAATTATTTGCTATTCGTTTTATTTATTTAATTATTGTTTATCTTTTAAAAATGATATTTACGTAACTCTGTTCGCTATTTAAAATTATTATGTAAGAAATATAAATTTTAATTTTATTAATTATTTTTACATTTAATTTATAAATTTATTTTTATTTAAGTTAGAATTTTTACACAAATAAATCAATGATTTTTTATTTTAATTTAAATAAGTCTTTTGTTAATAAGTTTGTTGGTGAATTTGTTATCATCGCGGCATGTATTGGCAACATGTATATATATATATACACACACATATATATATATATATATATATAAACAATGTTTTTAACTGTGATTGGTCATTGACATCTTTGTACCATTATTTTCAATTTTACATATATTTTTTTAGAGTAATTCCTCTAGTGTAGGTTGAAAATAAATTTTAATTATTGCGTATATCCAATATTTGATTTAAATAATATAACATATGTACTATTTAAATTTTTATATTTTTTAATTTTATATTTATCTTTATATGTTTCATATTGTCTATAAATAAATATTTTTATTTAATATCGTACTTTTAAATTAAATATCATATATATTTGTTTAGAAATAAATACATATAATATTTTTTTTAAAAAAGTTTAATATTATATAAATTATTTTACTATTTAAATTAAATATCATATATGTTTTTAAACAAACACTTTTATTTAATACTATTAAAAATATAATTAAATCGAGGTTACGTATATAGAAATGTAGTATTGACTTGCTATGCATTGATAATGTGAATTTTTTTTGTATATCATAGTCTACCTTAATTGAAGAAATTGATAAAAACATTTTTCGCCCCAACAGCACATATTTGCCTCCATTATCTGTGTGAGAATTTGAGAGAATTAATATTTAAAATTGAAAATTTTATATTCTTTCCAATATCACATAGGTATTGTTCTATTATTCTTACGTGTTTTAACTCTATTATTTTTTTATGACCTTATTTGTTTAAAATTATTTTTTTTTTTTACTACTATAATAGATTTTTTATTGAAATTTAAAATAAATTACACTATGTTATATTACGGGTGTGTGATTGGGAATGAAAGTTGTACTAACAATTGATAAGTTAATGCTACGTAGTTAGATATTTAACGATATTTTTAATAATATTAAATAAAAATATCTATTTAAATATAATTTAAAATTACAATAATCAATATAAATAAAAAAATTGAAATAGTACGTAAATTATTTTACCTCTAAACTTTTTATGTATGTATACGTACGAATTAAAAAATAAAACAAAATAATTATTGACCAAACAAAGAATGAGATTCCATTTGCAATCACTCGACCCTTGGATGTTTATAAAATTCAATATTTTCTACAAACAAAATATTAAAGAATGAATTTAATGTTTGTGAACTGGCTTTAAGCATCTTGAGGAGCAATCCAATGACGGCCGTTGACGAAACTCTTGACCAGAAATGGATGGGCCACCTCATAGTCAAGCTCTCGAGCCCATGACACTCCCCGAGTCGCTCCCACACCTGGTCCCCAGCACTTGTACACCCCAAAAAATGCAGTCCTGCATTTAATTAATTAATTATTATTTATACTAAATCATAATTTTATTTTCTAATTAAGTAAGGAAATAGAAAATTAATTAAGAAAAATACTCGAGAAATCTGAAAGACAGTTACTTGTTTTTGTTGCTAATATGGTCCCAGTCATCCCAGCCACCGTGAGCTACCACATCATCAAAATATGTGAAGGCGTAGACAATTCTCGAGTACTGACCCATGGCCCGACCCACATAAAGTGGGCCTGTACCCGTTACCCGACATCTGACAAAAGCGAAACCCGTTTTCTCTTCAGGTGATTTCCTATCATGGGCCGCAATTGACCCGAATCTCTTTGCTATCGAATGCAATTCACAGTCCTGCACCGAACAACTCACTTTAAAGTTATCCTGCGAATATGTATATATATATATATATATATATGTATGTACGTAAAAGCTTAAAAAGATAGCTTTATATACAAATATTTACAGAATGGAAGAGATTGAAGTTTATTTATTTATGTTTGTCCCATACCCAGAAAGTGAGGAGCGTGATGAAGCTGGTGCAGAGTACATTCTATATCTATATATATATATAATATATGTATATATTCCTTTTAATTCATAAAGTTGGTAACCTCTGACATGCATCAAATTTTTTAAGCCGAAAAGCTTTCTTCCTTTTCTTTTTAGAAAAACAAAATGCAGATAGCAAACAAAGTACACAAGACAATTATATAAGACGCAAGAATATTTGTAGAGATATATATATATATGTGTGTGTGTGTGTAAGTTATTGAATATTATTATATATAAATTTAAGGGGGAGGAGTAGTAGGTTTAGGAAATTGTAAACTTACTTTGTACATGGATCTGCCATTGCCAAAAATAAAATCAATGGAACCTTCAATGTAACACTCCTTGAAATAATGTCTGCCGGCGTCGTCACAGAGAGTGTCCTGTGCGCCGTAAAATCCACAGCCGGAGAAGTATGCCTTGTCCCCCGATATGCGAAATGCCACCGCTTGCCATCCATGCATTCCCGGCATCGGAGCTGGTGCTGTATTCTGTGTATATATGTGTGTGTGTGTATGTATATATCACCCGTTATTATTTTTTTTCCATACGGACATATATATATATATATATATACAAACACAACATCACCTTTTAATTGTTTCTTTTAAAGTTTAAAACTCTACGTGAATATCCCTATCTGATCTAAAACAACTATACTCTTAACCAAAAAAAATGCTAGTATTCGTATATAAAGATAAAATATATTTATTACTTGTACAAAATATTTATCTAACCCTTAATTATATAAACTAAAACATATTGTTTAGGAATAGTAATTCATAGGATATATATATATACACATGTAATGCACGCGAACTTGACTTTTAGTTTTTACGCTATTACTATTGGTTTTATCATAGAAATTAAAATCTTTATCATACTTATTTTTTTAACGTAAAATCAATTATTGACTTAACACTTTACAAAATATTATTAATACTATTACTTATTGATCTTTCATGTATATATATATATATATATATATATACAATGTTTTTAACGAGTCACAATCAATTGAAGTTGATTACACATCATGAACATGAGCAGTCATGTGTACTCTACGCGTACGTAGATAAGTATATTGGTAATTCTGCAATTAAAATTACAGCTACCCATTTGATAAATAAAGAAATATAATTTTAACATATGATTTTAAATACATATATATATATATATATAATTTGACATCATAAATATAATTAGAAAAAAAAATTATTATTTGTGTACTATTAAATTAAATTCTACTGAAAAAAAAAAAACAAAGATTATTACAGTATAGTACTTTTCACTGGGACTGGTGAGACAGAAATTTAAACAGAAGAACAGAAAGGTCTCAATCACCCATTTAATTTTACATACCTTGACGCTAATGTTTCTGGCGGAGAAATAGTTTGCATAAACGGTCACAGACGCCGTTTGATAGGTCCGTAACTGCTGGCCGTCGGGTCCACGATCACATGCTCGATCATGCCACTCGATCACCGTCACATCCCTCCCTGCTCCCTGAAACGTGATGTACGGTTTTGTCGCCGGCACCACCACCTTTTCTCTGCACCGCCACACACCCAATCAGTCTCAGTCCCCCGACACCATGCACAAACTTAAATTAACGTTCTTTATTTTCATTTATAATGACATAATACATAGCCTCTTTACATGTATGCAATCAACTTTTTGTATCAATAATTCTTCCCTTTATTATCAACAAAATCGTTACGTACATATACATGTATATATATATATATATCTATGTGTATATTCTTTTGGAGACTAATATGATTATGCAATTACTATTTATAATTAAATATTAAAAAAAGAAAAAGCAAAAGCGCCGATTAAAGGGCTCTCACTTTTTTTTTAATTTTTAATAAACTTATACTAATGGTCGACCAAATATTATATATATATATATAGATATAGTGGAGAAGATTGATAGATTACATGTAATATCCAGCGTTAATTTGAATGAGAACGTTCATTCTATTGTTTTCTGGGACAGCATTGACGGCATCTTGGACAGACCGGAAGTGGCCGGAGCCGCTAACGTCGACGGTAATGAGGCGGTGGCCGACGGGTCCAACCCAGTTGTGGTGGTGTCTGGTTGTGTTGTTAGGCGCCGGAGCCGGAGCCGGAGCAGGAGGTTTGGCTGAGGTTGTAAGTGGGAGCAATGGTGCAACAAGTGAAAAGAAGAACGTGTAGAGGGCAATGTAGTAGCTGAAGAGTGAAGAAGAAGCCATTAGAATACCATTAAAATGGTCAGAGAATAGAAATTGGTGGTGTATTAATCAAGAAAGATAATACAGAGAATGTCTTGATCAATAATGATAAATATATATATACATATATATGAGTTTGAGAATTTGAGTAGAAGAGACAGAGATACATATATATATATATATCGCAAGGAAATCGAGGGAGGGAGGGAGATATATGTATATATATATATATATATAGTTGGTAGAAAGAGATTATTTTTTCTGATCTTTTGGGAAGAATATTTAATTTATAAAATGGGAAAATATTTATAAGGGTGTTTCTATAACGGTCATATAATTACTTGTCTCGTGACAGACATGGTAGTGTAGCTAAATACGGCTTATAAATTAGTGGAAGAACTTGGCTGCATGTGAGCACAAGTCTCCATGTGGGGTTGGACTTCTTTTCACTATACTTCACTTATACACATACGTATAGGCTATATCAGTATAGTATAGTATTATTTCGATAAACGTCCCTAATGATAATTATATTAATTAGAATTTTAATTATAAATGTAATCAAACATCAACATTTTTTTGTCAAGACTTTTACTTATATATTTTAAACATGAATGTAAGTATGAAGTTAATTAACCTACAATTTGGCGAGGATATAAATTACATATAAATTGGGTTTTTTTCAGTTCTAATAAATTTGTGTTTAATTTTTATTTGCAGAAATAGAAATGTTTCTGTACGTAGCCAAAATTATATAACGATGTTCATTACATATAAAAACTAAATATATCTATAATATTAAGCTAATTTTTCTTTAAGCATTGCATAGGTAGAGACTCAAATTTAAGTGTTGATCTTATAATAAAAATATTATGTAATATACAATAAATATTTTTGACATTGGTGTAGACTTAGATATTACCTACGAGAATACAATTTTAGCATCTCAAATCAAACAATTAATTCAAAAAGTTGTTTGATAGAAATTTTGAATGCCAAGTAAAAGTTACTATTGATAATTTTTTATTACCATTTAGCAAGAATTTTATAATTAAGGTATATTCAATCATAAACCCATGAACATTATTCTGGATCCCACTAAAAAAGCTTGTTTCTGTACATATATATATATATACACACACACACACACACACCCACACCCACATACATACGACCCAGATTTTCCTATATAATTTTAAAAGGAAAAATTTATAAGCATTTAATTTGGATGTGTGTGTGTGTGTGTGTGTATGTATATATATATATATATATATATATATCTTTGTGTATATGTTTATATTTTATCCAAATTGTTATTGCCTGAACGGTCACATACTCGACAGTGGACTCGTTTAGGAAACCTGTAGATTGTAGTGGATCTGCTGCCAATGATGGTCCAGGCATGGCTTGCATATTATTTTGTATTATTTTCCTTTTTTATTCCAAAAAGGAAAATAAATTTCTTGTGGTCCCTACGTGGGCCCCACCGCTTTGAAAACGACCACTTATTCGAACGTTGAGAAAGCCGAAAGAATCTTGTTCCCCCAATTAGGGATTTTAGGCGACCAAATTGCCCTAACAAATAGGCAGTCCTTTAAATTACGAAAATACCCCTGAAAAATTCTAATAGGACCGGGACCGACCTTTTTGACATATTGTGTCAGAATACGAGTGGCCAAGCATTATGTCAGACTCCGCGGGTCCCACACCTGTCCTGTGTCCTCCAATCAAGATAATTCCTCCTTGGATAACGTCAGATGATCCAGTGGTACCGCGGCTTCTGTTCCAGCTATGTTCCTCAGATGATCCTCACCGTCGGAAAATATGAGAGACCCCGTGCTAGCATTTTGCATCTCAATTCGGATTGGGATCGAGTTTGGGTTGGGTTCAGGTTTAGTCTTTTCAAATTTATCCCAACTCGACTCATTACGCGCGCGCGCGTGTGTGTATAATTATTAATTATTATTGATATACTCATATTTGTATGATTAAATATGATATATTATATTAATAAAAATAGGTATACTCCTACAAATTCAATATAGTACAAATTGTTTTTTTTTTTTTCAAAATTCAAACGAAATAGGTTGGGTTTAATTTTCATAGAGGCAAGTCTGCTATTGAGTTTAATAAAATTCATTCCAAGATAATCCATTGATATTTTAATATTGTTGTGTGATCATCATTATACTTGTCTTTCAATCCACACATCATTTGATTTTAGTTTTAAAACCTTTTTTTTTTTTTTTCAGGAATTAGCTATGGAAGTGATGGTAAAATCATAGTCTAAAATAGAATATTCAGATCTTAAAACATACAAAAAAATTTTAGAATTTGACGTTGCTTTTTAAAAATAATTTTTTAAATTCAAGTAAAATATATTAGATATAATTCATATTTACAATATATGAGTAACCTTAATGTATAATAAAATATCCGAATCAAGCAGATTATAAACTAAATAGTTTGTACAAAATTAGTTAAAAAGTCATTGTACTTCAAAATGGCGAGCTCATTTTGTAGACAGTGGAATAAGTGTATAACCCTAAGTTTAAATAGGTAATATTGGGGTTCTGAATCCATATTGGTTTCAAGTGATCTGCTTATATAAAAGTGCGATGAATCTTACCTTTCTCAGTAGCTTCAAAATAAAACAAATACTTTTAAAGAGTGATGCATGAGGTTCATAGGCATTTGATATGAAGATAGAATATGAAATCTGTCATATATTTGCAACATGGCACATACATGAAGTTAATGATGTGAGAATTTTGTGACTTAGGTAATAATTGGACTTGGAATCTTTCCTCTTTCCATCAATTTTTAGTAAATGTATGAAGAGTTCAATAAAGTAATTTTTGTAGAGGCATGTAGTTATATGTGAGTTAGTTGTGTTGGGTTTTAAATTTACCTTGTGGCCTTTGTGTGTAAATCACATATTAATTGGGCTCACTTAGTAGTGATCCGATACGGTTAAAGATATATTAGACTTTAATGCATCAAATTAAATTATATACTTTATTTTATGTGTAGATATCAAATCTATACTTTTTAATTTTGTAATTGATCAAATTAAGAATATAAAAATTTTATATACAGGGGTTGCTTGTAAATAAGTAGTTATGGTCCCCAAATTATACGTACGATTTTTTTATTATAATATCTTATCACCAAAAATAGAGATAGTGTAAGAATTCAAACGGCTACGTGCTAATTTAGAAGATCTACCGCAGGACGAGCAGATTTCTTCCATTATGGATTCAGGTTCATTTTCGCATTTATTCTCTTTGATTCAGTATAGGATTTGTTTACATTTTTATTTTCAGATCTAGTTTAATTTAAATAAAATTATCTAAAATTGTTGTCTTCTTTTATAAGTTTCCATTGATTATACCAAAAATGTAGATCGTAGAATATTTGACATTGTAGATATATAGAGTAGGATCTTTTTGAGTAAATATTTATAATAAGATCATCTAGCTTGATATAACAGTAGATAGTGAACCATTATGAAATATATAAGTTTGGCATATATAAGTAATGTTCTGTGGAAAGAACCATAGTAACGTTGCTAAAGAACTTTCTATTTTTAAGAGGAGATATTGCATCGTTTTTGCTTCTGCTTGACCACATAACTTGTAAAAAGAGATAAGTTTAGATAATTGATTAGTTCCCATATTTGGTAGAACATTTTAAACTATCCACCATCAATGTAATTAGTATTTGGGTACTAACGTAGCCTTCAATAAAAAGATGTGAGTGCCTGAAGTTATTAATACTATCGCTAGCTTTTGTTTTGACTAATATTTCAATGTAGCCTAACTTTATGTTAAAAACTTGATTTGTTGTGTACTTCTATTAACAAGTGTCAAATCAACAAGGTTAAGCGGGAGATATGTAATTTGGAGATAATTTTATTTATTTATTTAAGTGATATTGTTGTTTAAACATATTAGTATTCCATGATTGTGTGTCTAGTATGATAAAAAAGCTAACTCTAGTTAGATGGGGGTACCTCAGGAAGGGATAGGAGGGCAGTTCAGGTACACATGGATTTATCCATATATGTACGGTAGATTTTATCACAATATCTTTATAATGTCTATCACCTGGTGAGTATATTCCTACATTTTATATTCCTTTTCTAAATGATAAGGCATTTGGGTTTTAAGATACAGTGTAAGGAGAATATAGAAGAGTCCATGCTAATTTAGCCAATAAAGCAAGATTATAGGTAGATAGGTCTTTAAAATCAAGTACTCTTTTTATTTTTGGGTAGTGTGAGAGTTGACCAATTTTTAGGATAAATTTCATGACCTCTTGTGTGATCTATATGTAACGACCCCATAATCCAAAAAGAAATATATAATAATTTAAGTACAGAAGCGAAATAAAAAGTTAAGGTTTACATCCCTTACACAATAACTTAAAAATACTAAACAATCATTACGGAATGAATTCTCTGAAATAAACACGAGAAATGAGAAAAGTAAAGGAAAATATAAAGTATCTAGCATCTCCTCGTAATTTTCTTGTGGATCGGGCTCGGGAACTAAGTCCTTTTGATATGAAATGGTTAAATAAAGGATGATTTACACTACTCCATTAAGGATATCACACTATATCACCGGCACACAAGTAAATATTGGTAGAAAATCAAAACAACTAATGGAGCACTAAATTTAAACCAATACATTTATTAAAAATAAAATCATTTACCATTCACTTATCATTGAGGAATTTATGAAAACAAACTATAAAAGTAATAATATCATACAGATCATAACTTCATGCACGATCAGCAACATAAAACATATCATAAATTCACATTCATTAACAATAAACTAAATTATAACTGTTTCTCGTTTCACCAATCTACTAGTATCTATGGGGATCCATAGGGGTGTCTCTGCTACACTTAAATCATTTCCCTTAACAATCTTAATTACAGAGTCGTCTTTATACCCCGTCCGGTATGAGCGTCAAGACATTAAACCTTAATACTCCGTCTGGTATGAGGGTGAAGCGGCCGTCCCATACCCCGTCTAGTATGAGCACCAAATGACCAAGTCTTCATACCCCGTCCGGTATGAGACAACGTTCACGGTAGGGTTTCCTAGAATCCGGTCCGTCCACCATCTTTCATGATATCTAGTGAGACTATTATCTTATATGTTTATTAGATCACACCCCTTTCTTGTTTTTCCTTAGTCCCCATTACCAACTCAAACATAATCATATAAATAAATGAACATGCATCCAGTAATGCAATCATATCTTAAATCTCAAAATCAAGCAGTGGTCAAGTAAGGCAGTAATACATGCATTTAAACTATAAAATATATAAATAAGATACCATCATACTTTTATACTGTAAAATAAATCAACAAAGAACATGTCTGATTCGGACTCCATTAGCAATCCGTAATTAATTATGCACATCTATTTAATTTGTACAAAAGACCGTATTATTATTTATTCAAACTTTAAATCTATGATAGGAAATAGGGTGAGGGGTCCTTACTTGATTTGACACCGAAAAGCTAAATGGTTACTACGCCTACCGGTGGTCTTTGGGTTCCATGAATTTTTCTTTAGAACTGAAACGCGCTTACGGTACCTACAATGTCCCAAATAAACTCAAAAATTAGTCTCAGGCCTACTTGGCCAATTTCGAAAATCCGACACGACGACAGTCCGCCTTGGTCGACCGTTTCAGCCGAA
>NW_019014663.1:1572852-1598252 GCF_000150535.2 Carica papaya | reverse complement strand
CCATGGATGGGACATAAATAATAAAACTAATATAAGCTTTTAGGAAGCTATCATATACAAAATACATACATTATTTAGCACAAAAAGATAATGTACTCATATTTGTAGTGAATGAAAAACAATGAGACCTATTAGTAATGCGCAACTGATTAAGTATTTATTATATAAAAATGTTCAAAAAATTTAGACATCGAAGAAATGTGTTCCATTTATTTGTCTGTGTCATCTTCTATTCTAAGTATAATCACCCCAGAAATTTAAAAAGGAAATGTATATAAAAAATATAAGTGCGGAAGCGAAATAAAAGGTTTTGGTTAATATCCCTTACACAATAACTTAAACGTACTAATAATACCGAAAATAAGTCCTCTAAAGAAAAATACTGGAAATGAAAAACCCAAAAAAAGAAACTAATAAACATCTAGATAACTACTCGCCGTCTTCTTGTAGATCGGGCTCGGGAACCAAGCATTCCTGATATGAAATGGTTAAGTAAGAAATGAGCTACACTAACCCAGTAAAGACATCACACTATATCACTGTCACAGAAGTAAAGGTTGGTAGAAAACCAAAAACAACCAATAGAGCACAAGTTTCAAGGAAATTTATTTATCAATAATCAAACCATTTACTGTCCACTTACCTCAGTGGAATTTATAAAAACGACCAATGGAAACAATAACATCATAGATATCATAAGTTCATTCATAATCTGTAACATAGTATACGTCATACTTTTATATTTCAATCATCAAACAACAGTTGCCCCTTTTTAATCAGTCTACTAGTATCCATGGGGATCCATAGGGGTCCCCGCTACACGTGAACCATTCTCTTGACAAACTTAATTTCCAGGGCCGTCCCTATACCCCGTCCAGTATGGGCGCCAAACAATAAATCTCAATACCCCGTCCGGTATGAGAATGAAGCGGGCCGTCCTCATACCTCGTCCGGTATGAGCGCCAAAACATTTAAAGTCTTCATACCCCCTCCAATATGAGACAACGTTCCCGGTAGGGTTCCCTATGGACCCGGTCTGTCCATCATTTCTCAGGATATCTAGTGAGACTGTCAACTTATCCTTTTATCAATTCGCATACCTTTTCTATTTTTTTTTCTTAGTTTTCTGTTTCTCACATAATCATGAATACCTAAAAAAGTAACGAGCATCCAACAAGACAAACATATCATCGGATTCACAAAATCAAGCCATAATGAAGTAAACAGTGATTCATGCATTCAAAACCATAAAATAAATGAATAAGATACTATACTGCATTTACACTGTAAAATAAATCAAACAGGAACTGACAGAGAAATATGTCCGGTTCGGGGCTCCATTAGCAACCGTAAGAATTATGTATATCTATTAATTCATAAAATACATTTTTATCATTTATTAAACTTTAATCCCTTGATAGGAAATAAGGTGAGGGGTTCTTACCTGATTCGAAGCCGAAAGCTGGATTTTCACTGCGCCTACGGCCAATTTCGGAATTCCACCACGCCGGCTTCGCCGTGCTCCGGCGACGGCACCGCTGCTCACGGCGGCATTCCGCCTTGGGTTGGCTGTTTCTGGCCGTTTTCGGCCGAATTCGGCCAAATTTGCATTAGTTCCTGTGAGAAAACACTCTTAGGGCCCTCGGTGGGCCGAAAAAACACCGAAAACCGAAGCTTACTGGCGGCGGGGCTCTCCAGTGCGGCGGCTCCTTCGGCTCGATTCGTGATTTGGTGTTTTGCTCCGGTCAACCTGTATAGAAAGGAACGGTGGTCACAATGGTGAAAAAATTACATCGAACGGGAATCGGGAAGGGCCTCATCGGAGGCAAAAATCAAGAAAATCCGCGGCGGCGCCGCTGGGGTCCGGCGGCATTTTCCGGCCATTGGGCGGTATTTTTGCTCCGATTTGGCCATAGGCGGGTTCGGCATTGAATTCTGAGTCAAGGAAAATTTTTTTATCTCGTTTGCGGTCTGAAAGTGCTCCGGTGTGGCAGCGGGTGGTGGCGGTCGGCTCCCCGGCGGCTGGGCTGTCTTCTCCAGCGAGGACTCTGGCGGCTAGGGTTAGGGTTTGGGTTTGGGTTTGGGTGTGGATGAGATTATTTATAACCTTCCGCTTTTAAACTGAGCCGTCCATCGCGATTTAATCTGAACTGTCCGATCGCGATTAAATAGAAAATGAATCTGGGCCGTTCATCACGATGCAATCTGGGCTGTCTGTGCGCGATTCAATCTGAGCCGTTCGTACACGTGCAATCTGAGCCGTCCGTATGCGCTTTTGATCTGGGCCGTCCGTGCGCGCAGGAACGGATCTCAGCCATTCGATCGTGCACACGCGGATTGCCCACGTGGCTCCCTTCCGCGTGGCCTCCCGCGTCAGTGTCTCTGCCATGCGGCGTGTCCTGGTTGGCCGGGGCTGCTGACCGAGCTGCTGACGTGGTGTAATTTTTTTAAATTGCGTTTTGAACATCGATTTTCAATTTTCTTTTCAAAAACACCCCCAGAACTCAAATTTTCATCCATTTTTTCCAAAATTGTTTTCAATTAAATCCCTAAAATAATTTTACCCATTTTTATTATTTTTATTTCTATTTAATTAAATTAAACTAAATTAAAACTATATATTATTACATAATAAATCATTATATTCATATAAAAATTACAAAAAAAATTAAAATAAAATAATACTAATAATAATAATAAGAATTGGGGTGTTACATTAAGAATCGTAGACTTTGTCTTCATGTTATCACATATGATAACTTTTAGTTCTAGATCATCAAGTGTCTTCTTCATATTATTATGTATCTTAACTTTTAGTTCTAGATCATCAAGTGTCTTACATGTAGATCAAGTATCAAACATAGTTCCCATGGTCACACCGATCTTTTTTTGAAATAAAAAGTGTAATAATTATATTAAGTGGGTATCGAAACGGGGATATCGCTCGTATATAAAAGATTTACAACTGTATTAGCATGTCACACCAATCTTGTGTCATGTCTGACATGTGTCTGGCTCTAAAATTAAAAAGTCCGAGCAACATAGGCTCTTAGAAATAGTTCCAATCGTTTCTGAATTTTATGTTCAGGAACTTGAATGATTTAGTTTAGGTAATTTCAGGCTTAAAATGTTTATATACATAGGAAAAGTGGTAAATGCTTAAGTTTTAGTACTCTCTTATTCTGATAATGGGCAATATTTCTATCTCTAGAGAGTGTTAAACGAACTACTGTAAATGTGTTTATTCTGAAAAAAGAATTTCAACTTCAGTGAGTTTCTTCAATCTACAAATGAATATTTTGTTCTTATTATCCACAATTTCACTTACAATCCAGATGCTTTATCGTGTTATTTGATTAGTTTAGATAAAGAGTGTTACAAAAAAATGTTAATGCAGATTATATAATATTTAGAACCTGATAACTACTGTTTTTATTTTAAATATATTACTTCCGAAATATGCTTTCTTACAACTTGTTTTTCTGTCATGACCAAAAATATTATTGCTGCAGCACTGCCGTCGAGGTTGAAGTTGGTGGTGGCAGGAAATTGTCCAATTTTAGCACTGTACGAATGTTATATACAATAGGAATTCAGGTAGTTGGACTTTTTCCAACAAAAATCAATTTATTACAAAATTATACTCTTCGTTGCATGATCTTTCCGCTATAAAAGGAAAATTTGACTGAATATTTACTTGTTTGGGTGTCTGAAGCTGGCCAAAGGTCTAGTTGACTCCCTTTCGAAAGAAAAAGGATGACAATAATATTATGAATAGGACATTACAGGGTGTATGAATAGGACACCGCTGGGTGCCACCCTATACAAAAGAATTAAATCTTTCCAACTTAAAAGAACAATATTTATATGTTTTTTTTTGTATGGTTCCTTGCATCCTTCTCACGTAGAAGATAGTGAACATAAATATAAAACTCAAGGTTTGGAACTAATGATCTTTAATACAAACAAAAGAAGATGATTAAAATTATGGTTGCATAGGAATGGTTGGGACTCTATTCCCAGGAGTACAGTAACTCACAGGGGCTCATGGATAGCCATCTCTCAGTTATATGATATTTTCAGCCATCTCTATTTTCTTTTCCTCCCAAAAAACCCAAATAATGGCGATAGGAGTTAAAGGGATGGGCTTCTTTCTCTCATTGCTAGCTTGAATGTCATTCCATTCCCAGGCCCAAAATCTCATGGCTATCAACCCAATAACCACCCAAGGGAGGTTTAGCTTGCACAAACATAGAGAGCAATCATTGACTATGATTCTACCTCTTTGTATGAGGTTGTCAAAAATAAGAATCTTGTCATAAGCTACTTCCCAATGGATGAAGTCTTTTTTTTTTGGTTAAAAATCAGTTTCTAAGAAAATTTGAAGACAACATCCTATCATTAAAGTAGATTGTGATAGAAGGACCACAGAAAACTCCCTATTTTTGGAGAGAGACCACAAAAGGCTATTAGCCACGTAAGGATCAAACTAGTAAGGAGCTAAAGATAACAACAAGAAGCCAAGTCCTCAATCTCTAAATTGTTCAAGTTGTGAGTCACTTGGATATTCCAAGTGGGATAGCTAGACCTAAACCATGTTGTCCCAACTGAGGCATCCTTGTCTTTAGGCAACACAGAGAGATACTAGGAATTGATACTAAGAAGCATGAATAATTTGGCAAAATATTCACAGCTTGACTATAGTAAATCCTAAAGTTTATTAAATCCAACACAAGACTTCAGTTTCTGCTAATCCACATCCAAAACTAGTACTATAAGCTTGTCCATTCGTAACTTTCCTTTCATCCTAAACCATATTTAGCAATAACCACTCCCTTCCATAACCCACTGTTGCAACTAATAAACCTCCACATCCAGTTATTCAAATGAGACTTTTTCATAGCAATCAAAGTTCTGATGCGTAGACCCTCTTCCATAATGTGACACTTGATAGAATCTCAAGCTACCAGGTATAGCATCTACCAATGCAGAATCTCTCTGAACTAACCTTCTTGTGATCTTTGAGGGAATGGGAAGAAGGGATAGAAAATAGATCAGAAGATCAGAGAAGGTACTTCTAATAAAGGTGACCCTATTGCCTTTAGACATGTAACGTCTCTTCTAGCTAGACAACATTTTTTCCATTTTGTTGATGATGAACTTTGCACCAAGAGGCATCAAAGATACTTGAGAGAAGGGAAAAAACCTTGCATCCTAGGATCCCAACTACTTTACCTTGCACGACCCAGTCAAAGATCTGATGCCTAGACCCTCTTCCATAATGTGGCACTTGATAGAATCTCAAGCCACCAGGTGTAGGATCTGTGAAATTCAGAATCTCTCCAAACTAACTTTCTCGTGATCTTTGAGGGAATGGGGAGAAGGGATAGAAAATACTTCAGAAGGTTAAGGAGGGTATTTTTAATAAAGGTGAGCCTACCACCTTTAGACAGTCAATACATCTTCTAGCAAGACAACAATTTCTCCATTTTGTTGATGATGAACTTCGTGCCAAGAGGCAATACAAGATACTTTAGGGAAGAGAAAAAACTTTACTTTTGAGGATCCCAACCGCTTTTCGTTGCATGACCCAATGACCATCTTAGACTTGTCTAGATTGATAAGAAGACTTGAAATAGCCTTAAAGAAAGTCAAGATGCATCTAATATTAATCATAATCTCTTCATTAGGTAAGCCAAACAATAAAGTATAATCAACAGATATGAGTGGATAATATCCTTTCTTATGGCATCACTATTGCTCCCAACCCTTGAATGAGATTGCAAGCTAGCCTTAAGGAGCATTTTGTAAAAGGCCTCCATAACAAGGATAAACAAGAAAGGGGAAAGAGAATCTCCATGTTTGAGGTCTTTTTTAGAGGAGTAAAAGAAGTAATAAGGGCCTCCATTAACAAGGATTACCAACGAGGTTGTGGTAATGCGTAAACTTGCCAGCCTACACCATTTGTCATGGAAGCTCATGCCATTCCATAAATAGTTTAGGAAAGACCTTGAGACTTAACCATAGGCTTTCTCAATTTCTATATTAAGAAGACCTTCCTCACATGCTTTAATCCACAACCTTATTAACAATCAAGGTAGCATGAAGGACTTGATGATTTTCACGGATGCATTCTCATGGAACTTGACTGATAGGCTTGGGGCTCAAACGGTTAGCAAGATCTTTGGCGATCAAGTTTTAAACATTGTCTGCCAAGATAATAGGCCAGGGGTCCTTGACATCCACACTTCTATCTCAAAAATCAAATCTAGAAGGGTAGCGTTTTAGGAAGCCACAAAATGTGCCCCCATGAAACACTTTTATTTCAAAAAAAAAAAATGTGGCCCCATGAAAATCCTCAAAAAGTTTCATGACATTGTCCCGAACTACATCTAAAGTTTTCTTTTTTGGGGGCAAAAAATACATAGTGAAGCCATTCAATTGTGGTGCTGTGTCCTATAACGACTTATCAATGCTCCAAGAACCTCTTTTTCTTTAAAGTCTCTCTCTAACCAATTAACCTTCTAAGCACCAACCCTATCTAATTCCTGGGCTTTTATATTTGGCCTCAAAAGCTCCTCTAAATATGGTTTAAAACAAAAGCCCTTGATAGCCTCTTCAAACCATTCTCCACTTTGAATTCCTCCTCTTCAACTATTATTATGGATATGTTATTTCAATGATGGTGATTGGGCACCATATGGAAGAATTTGGTTTTTGCATTCCCTTCCTTAAAGGAAGCACTCCAGATTTTTGTTGCCACCCTACTTCATCCATCAACGTGCTATTAGCGAACTCCACCTTGGTTAACTGTCTTGCTTCCCTCCTGATATCCATTGACCTAGAATTGGCTCTTTCTTATGTTATTCATCAACTTTAAAAGTCTTTTTTTCTCAAGGGAGTCTTCTTACCCCAATGACCGATACTCTCAGCTCTGAATTGTTTCTTCATGTGAGCCGACTTCTTAGTACTCCTCTAGCTTACAGAACCATTGGAATTAATTCCGCCCACCAGGACATATGGATCCAAGAACCCTTCCATTTTGAACCATTTATTTCCAGAATAGAAAGGATTGGCCCCCATCTAACCCATTCAGATTAAGAGAAAGGATTGTTTGATTAAACCTGAGGATGAATACTCTAAGCAGGTTTGGAGCATGACCCTATAAGTAGAAGAAATTAGGGAGCTGTTAATTCAAGGGCAAACCACATTCTTTATAAGGTTAGACCAAGTCAATCTTCCACTCGACAAAGCGATCAATAAGGTTTAGGCTGGAGATCATACCTGAACTTCATGAAGCAAGAGAAAGATGCTTCATTACTACACTTTTCTTAGTCAACAAGTCACCATATCAAAATCTCTACCAATGATCAGTCATTCTCAAATAATCCTGTACCAGCAGTTGTGCTGTATCTTTGAGTCTACCATAGAAACTGGTATATATCCAAGAAAAGCAATCGCCCTTACCCCGAAATTCACAAGAAACAGACTTTGTAACACGCTTGATAGTTTCTAATTTCTGGGTATCTCATAAGATTAAGATACCACTTGCATCCCCAACTGCAGGAAGATCAAACCAGCCTACTTGTCTGCCGCACCATAGTTTCTGACCTGCCCATCCTCTACAACCTCTTCCTCTCTTGAAGATGGACCGATTCCCCTCTCCACTAAGGTCAAGTTTCTGTTTTTAAGGAGGTTATCATATCTGATGTATTGGTGTTTCATTTTGGTTCCATATAAGAAAATAAAGCTACACATCCGTGGTAAACTAAATATTCTACTTTTCTTTCTTGGTTATTTCCGTTGGATTTCCATTGTTTCGAAATGTGATAGGTTTATCATGATATTGATGCAGCATATTGTTCTGATATATAATTGATGATAGATAACAGTTAATTTAGCTGTCAGAAAATCTTTTTTTTTTCTTTGAGAATAGCTGTAAGAAAATCTTATCTGTGTTTCTTCATCTTGGCAGGGTATTTTTTGGAAATTTGAATTTCATCGTGGTAGCCAAAAGTTGATTGTTCCTGTAAGCTTAATCTAAAATTCTCTAAATGCCGTTTTTGTTCTCTTCATTTTGATTTTTTTTAAGTTGTTACCATTTTCAGCTTAGGGAGATGGGAAATATTTAATTTAAGTGTTTTTCTTGACAATTTTGGTGGTGCTTTATCTCTTCTAGATGTTTGGAAATATTTCTTAAATTCTTGTATGGAAATTGAAAACTTATATATTTATTCAAGAGTGACTGTTGTCTAGGTTTTTGAACCTATCCTTACCAGAAGTCTACGAAACAAAATTTTCTGGAAGTAATGAGTGGATAAAATGATAAATTTGTGCATTAAAGAATTTCATCATGATGAATCATATATGAGCATGAGACATTTAGTTGATAGTATCATTTCTCATCCATAAATAAATCTTAGCAAAAGATGACATCCCTAGTACAGCATAATCCATCCAGCCAAAGATTAACTTTTAGTTGGACGTCATATTCCATAAAATGCATGTGGCATCAATGAGATTCTTATGACCTCTACATTGCTTCCAAAAGAATGAGCGTGTTTGGATGGGCTTATCATTTTAATGTTTTAACCTCATAGCCTTTCAGGCTCCAAGTGTTTTCAAGTTCATAGGGGTTTTTGGAAAGTGTTTGGACAATTCTTTTCTTTTTCCTGGCTTGTATTTTACTAAGTTACAGGACTTAGGAAAAATTAGATCTTAAGCTGAAAAATTAGTAAAATCAGAAAAAAAGATAAATTATTTGTATTTTTTAGCCAAAAAGTTTGTGGAATTTAATCTTTTAGCTAATGGGGGGGTATTTTAGGTCCATAATCTTAGTCAAATGAGCTTTTCGTTTTCACTTAAAACCTTGAAAAGAAATAGTTCAGTGCAGTATTTTTTTTTCATTAAAAGCCGCACATTTTAGGATGCATCCAAACATCCCTGGCTTTTTCTTTGATCATCTTAAAAAGCAGGTTTAAACTTTTTTAACAAGTAAGAAAGTTAATCCAATATATGGAGATTTGTCTCTCCGGATTGTCGAAAATGCTAAGATAGGACTCGATTTCTCTCATTGCGTCATAATAAGTAAAGTTTCTTGGTAACTTGTTCCTCAATAGTTGCACAAACAGTGTGTCTAAGTCAACCATTTATAACTAGCAAACGACGTAAATTTATAAAGGTTGGAGCTCTCATCCTGATGATGTGCAACAAAACTCACTTGAGATCAAACTTTTCATCAGTTTATCTCGAACTTTTTCTCTCTAGTCGTAATTCAGGAGTAAGCACAAGCTTTCTCCTTTTATGAACACAAATCACAACAAGCATGACAAAGTATCCTATTAAAATAGCTACATGTTCCGCAAGATCCATTTTTTCTACCTTACGGGGAAACAAAAAACAAGAATAAGTTTTCTCAAATCCCAACTCTATACAGGTCATTGCCTAAAAGAATAACTTTTCTATAAGGTCATTATAGTAATTCAACACCGACAAGATTTTGTTAAATAATGATATTATATATTGTCAAACAATGATATTAATATCAAACAAACGACAAAATTATACAATTATATTGCACCACCATAACACACTATCTCCAACATGTGTGCCTTGACTAATCAAAGACAGCACACACAGTCTATAACGTACATACATATACACGCACCTACTCTACAAAGAAGACGAATCCAAAGGATCCCATATCTCATTTTCCCTTTAGTTTAATCAAATAAACAAGAATATTCCAGCTATTAATAAACAACAAAGAAACAGAAAAAAGGTATATTGGAACGGAAAAAAAATACAACTAAGAGGACCAATTATCCTCCTTTTTTTTTGAAATAAAAGTTAGTAAAGTATTATTAACATTGTACCAAGAGGGTACCACGTGTGTGGGACTCTTTTTTTTTGTTGATGGAGGTAGAGCTGTCCTTGTTTTTTGTTCAATTCAGCATTAGATGCTGGTTATGCTCTGAATATTTCCATAACCCATAACACATGTATAAGTGACGAGTTCTACATTCTCAGTAAGTTTTGAATTTATGACTTTCAAGTAAAATATAAAAATTTTAATTACTAGAAAATCGTGTTATTGGTTTCATAATTGGAATAGATTCTAGTACTTTTATTATCACAAAACATCATTCTTAATTTAATAATTTTCTCTAATTTGAGACCAATAACCAGACCTTGAAGCTAGCCATACCATAAAGCTTAACTTATTAGCTTGAAGATAACTAGTAGCCACCTGTTCTATCTCTGTGGTAGCATATATTGGTTTTAATTTGTTGGTAAATTATTATGTGCAGATATTGCTTTCCAGGCATTTGAATCCCCTTTTTGCAACAGGAGCATTCGTGATTCCAACATCGATTTACTTCTTATTAAAGGTTACCTTTTATGTCATTCATATTTTAACAACTTGTTGAATATGGCAAATTTGTTATTCTTCTTTGCCTTCATTCAGATGTGAATAAGTTAAGAGTCATGAAATTGATGTTACCAAAATTCTTTTCTAATTAGAGCCTAAGTTAACTCACATAAGTTGTCAGAATGTAGTACAGTTTTGGCATACTTTGGTTTCTTGTGAATGAGACTCTTCAAGCAAGCATACATGTTTTACTTTCTTTCATAAAATTCTTTCCTAAAGTTTTTTATTACGTTAGAAAGTCTCCTTCTCTTGCGCTTTGTGAAACAGGAAGCATTTTTCTATAGAGAAGTATAGTGGAAGAACATCTTAATTTCAAAGAAAATCTCTCATTAAGCACTCCTGAATTAAAACCTTCTGAGAAATAATCCTGGCTTCTCTGCCCCTAAGCCTTGAACATTCTAATATTGATAACATATTTAGCAGGGTATTTCCTGCTGATTCTATTGGTCATTCAGATCTCAGACAATATCGATTTTCATTGTTATATTGATCCTTTTGCTGCTTAGCTCCTCTTGGAATTAGATGGGCTAATCTAGTTGGAGTTTGCTTTTATTTGATGGCAATATCTTGTCATATATTGTGACAAAGAATTGGCCGTATATATGTCTATAAAAGAATCAATTAAGTCTTGATTAATTCATTGCTTTTTTCTTTCCAGTTGAATTTCCACTTTTCATTTTTTGAGAAAAAAAGGAAAGTCAATGAATAAATCAAGACTCAAGATAAGCACGCCTTGGCTTTTTATTAACAAATGTGAGGTCAAATTCAAGTTTAGAGTCAGACTTGTTTTAAATGAGCTTGAGTTAAATAATTTTATTATTTTTCTATATATTTTTATACTTTTAATTATGCATTTCTTCATGATAGATCATTTATAGGTACTTAATACATAGATTTTTTTTTCTGTTAATTTTCAAACTCCATTTTTATGTAGGCATATATATATGCCTATTTTGCTATTGAGCTCAATCAAGGCTATTAACTTGAGGTCAAGCTTGAATAAGTGCAAAATTGACACCAAATCTAGACACGAAATTTCGAAACCTTGCAGATGCCCATCAAGGAATATGTCTAAAAGTTAGTAACTTGATTAAAATTCTGGGAGAGCTTAAATATACTGTGTTTCTACTGAATTGAGCTTGAATGATGAAGGTGCATTGGATCTGGCTCCATGTTGTTGTATCCCAAACTCTTAGGGGCTTTTTATTGCAGTAGGAAACTATGACTGGCGTTGATGAGCTGCACAGTGATAAAATGTTTGTGTAATTTTTTCTCAATATAAAAATGTAAATTCAGTGTGATAAAGTTGTGCTAGCTTGACTATAAATGCCCCCTCTTAAGTTTTTAGTCTGTTTTGGCAAAGCACTATTCCCTTACTATTTTTAAGTTGTGCATCCTTGCAGAAATTTGTTGTCAAGCCCTATTACCTTAAAAGGGAAAAGCAGAAGGCTTTAGAGAACAGAGAAAAAACTCATGCTCAGGTATGAATTATCAATGGCATGTTTGGTTCCATTCTGAGTAACTATTCCCAAAAAGTAAACCTCTACTGTGTGAATAATTGTAAATTGATTTTCTTGTAGTGGGCTATGTTCTACATACAATATCACTGAAGATTCAATATTCAGTTTTTGACATGCATATACATTTAGGATATTCGATTTTTTACATGCATATACATTTAGAAGATTCCACAATTTACCATGAAAACCTGCATTTAGGTGCTTCTGTCTTAGATTAGATATGAAGTCTTGTGTGGGATGCATGTTTCTTCATGCATGAACATTATGCACTGCTATGTTTGACGACAAATTGCTGTTTCTTTTACTGCTGCCTGAGCTGGTGCTGGGCACGGAATGGAATGGTAATATGGGAGAGGATTTTTAAAAGATTTAACTTTTAAATGCCTATTAGTACTTGAATTTTACGGTTTTCTACATTGGTAGTCAACAATGACCAGGCATGCTTCTTTGTTTAGCACTGCCTTAAAGTTTTAACCTATTTCATCCATAGGTCCAAGAGGCAAGGGCAGCAGCAGAGAAAGCTCAGCAATTACTACGAAATGTGGCAGATAGAAAAAAAAGAAGGCAAATGGAAACTGGAGGGCTGGTCATTACTAAGTCTCTGTATGGGAATCCTAAAGCTTTGAAGAAAGCGGATGAATCAGGAGAAATGACTGAGGAATTGGCTTCACAACTAATTGATGTTACATTACCTCTTAATTTCCTGATAAATGATTCTGGACAGCTTAAGGTACGATTACTTCAAATCCCGTTTCTTTCGGTAAACGGTCAGTTTCAGAAAATGACTTTTCTTGGGAGACATTTTGACTTTTCTTGCATAACTATCATATCGGACTTCTATAGAGTGCTGTTAAAGACCTGGTCTTGTATTACTTTAACAATGCCTTAATTATTTTGTTCATGTTGTGTACTACATCTATCAAAATTTCCATGAGTTACGGATAACTCACCCAAGGTGTTTATGGAGGCCAAACTGAGGTAAAGAGTCCAAAAATATGAAAGATGAGAAGCTGTTAGAAAATTGAGTTGAAAGTGATAAAAACGACGAGTCACGTGTTAATGATCCATTGTTAACCTTGATTTACATCAATCACAATGCCTATAGAGATGAAATCATTATAATTAAATGAAAAGTTCATTGACTTTGTAGCCAGCATTTTTTCAGCAATGAACTTTTCATTTTTCTTTTCTTTCCAAAACTTTGAAAAGATCCTTGCTGAGAAAATGCTTTCTACTAAATCAATGGGGTTGATATTAAAAAACAACTGCTAGGAAGAATTCCTTGCTTTGGCTTCAATACTGATCACACAGTGGCAAATGTTTGATCGGGTGATTAATTAGATGTTGTAGCCAGATATATGAAATTAAAGTGCTTTTGCTATTTTTGTTTTAATTGTGTTGATTTTGTGTAGTTTGTTTTTCTTAAAAATCATTTATTTAAAAGATCTTTTGTTCTTCAATTTGTTATGGCAGCTTCATGAGGGTATGAAGAAGTCAGGGATTATGGGGTTCTTTGATCCTTGTCCCGGAGAACCCAATCAGTTGTATGTGGAATATACTTATGGTGGCCAGAGGTTTAAGGTACTGTTATTCTCATCTTTTTTCTCCATATAATAGTAAATCTTGATAGATCTTTTTTAGTAATTGAAATTTTTGGTTGAAATTACAGGTTTTGGTGGATGATTATGATGAATTAATGATACCTCGAGAAGAAGACAGAGTCTGAATCTTATAATGTTAAAAGACCGGACATTTTGGTTACCTCTTGCAATTTTGCATGTTATACATGCCTTTTTGAGGTACCTAACTCCCTGCCATCTAATAAGGGCGTCAAGTCAACCAAGAAACTTACAAAATTTTCACTGTAATCTAATCTAATCAAATCATTCTTCTTTCTCTATGATCTAGCTTTTATATGATTTATAAATGGAAGCCAGTTGTTTATTTCTCTTCTTTTATATATATATATATATAGATTTCATTTGCCCTTTTATTTGGTTTTCCACAATACTTGTTTATACTTGGAAGTCAACAGCTTTGCATGTATTTGAGTTTTGATCTCACACCCATTTTAAATACTGTGGAATTAGAGTTATAAAGTTCTCCTTTTAAAGATCTCTTATTTGTTATTACTGTTCCATGTTTTTGTTTTCTGAGATAGAGTGAAAGTAAAGATTCAATCTCTACTCATCAGGTGTGCAACGAGAGTATTATGACATTTGAGTAAGATCTATTGCTTTTAATACTTCATTATCGACATCACAGTCCTAGTAAAAATTGCCAGTTTCAAATTACCTTTTTTTGGACAATAATTATGTATAGTTCTTTTATGTTGATTTTAGTATGTAATAAATCAAAGTTTTCATATTTTAATTAAATTTACACATTCAACTGTATTTTTTAGAGGTTAATAATATCTGATTCTGATAGTATAATGTTTTAAATAGATATTGATAATTGAGAATTCTGAGTCCTGTTCCATTTTATCTTCAAAAGAAACATCTTGTCTTAAAACATAAATCAATTGACAGAGATTTTATTGTAAACACTTATTTTAATTTGCATAATAAAACATTTTTATCTGTGTTTTCTTTTAAAACAATCTTTTGATATCTGTTTAATAAGTTTTCTTGTCTCCCAATCTCTTGGAAAGAGGTTGCCAGACACTCTTACAAATTATTAGAAATTAACACTTACAAATTATTATTTGAAAAGTTTAATTTATCATTTTAGTAACTATTAGAATTCTCACTTTTAATCTTTTAAGTGAACAAAAATATTTATTTTTAGCATACAAAAATTCTTTGGAACTTTCACTTTTAGATTTATGCAAATTTTATATATAGAAACATGTAAACTAAAAATAAAATAGTATTTAATAAATAGAAACAAAAATGACATAAGATTTGAAATAAATAAAATTATTGTTTTCAAATTTTTTATTTACATTTTATTACTTCATTAACACATGAATTTAAGTTTGATTCAAATGAATTAATAAAATGTTAATTCCATGAAATAAAAGAGGAATATGATACAAATGAGGTAAGAATTTGTATGAAAATAATATTTTACTTCCAAATTAATTCCATAACTCCAAGTTAATTATTTTTGTGATTCTCTTAACAAGTGAAAATTGAAATCCATCATTAGAAAATTTAAATATTAATAGAAATTATTCAATTATGCACAGTATAAAATTAAAACAAAATTTTATATAATGAATATAAGTAATAAATAATTAAATGAGAATAAAATGTATTTGAAACAAGTACCAGCGTATTTTTATAAAAATATTTGTCCAGAAACTAAATATAATTTTAATTTCCCAATTAAAAAAACAAAAAAAATCCAAGGGAAGACAAGGATCTTAAGTGTATATAACTTCAGAGCCTTTCTCTCCCGGAAAACCAGCAAAAACAATTTAAGTTCCTGTTTACTAACACAAGGATCTTTAAGTGCAAATACTATGTTTATAAATAACTTCATAAGCTTTATGGAATTTACTTGTACCAAACATACAAATAAATACACTTCATCTATCCAGCAACCATCCTCCTTATTGTAACAATAACTCTTCCTGATTTAGGGCATCAAATTATGAACTTGTTGGGGGAATCGATATACGATGATGATATACCGGAGTTTACATCTATCAACCATAATGTTGCAACCATAAGCGGCGCAAAAATTCCTCCATCAGTTGCATAGCGTCAACTCAGAATATTCGTACTTCCCAGGTTACAAATTTTCACCTTCTAGAGACATAGATGTGTTCCTCAATACGTGTATATATGCCAGTGAGCCAAAAAGACAACAATCATTATGAGAAAATGTGCTTGATAATTAGGTCGCCATTTGATGATGGGTCAAAAGATGCTTCCACTACTGCAGATCCACATCCACCTGCACCTCCTGATTCATTCACTTGAACTGCAACAGGCTTTGAAAGAAGCTTGACTCCTTGCTTCCAGTATCTCTCATCTGAGACAGTATGTTTCAAACAAATCATAAACAAATTGGAAAGAAGAAAATAGTCAATGTATTGCTATATAATTAAAAAATATAGGTTCCAGTGTATCACTTTCCTGGCATTTAGATTATACCTGGACCTGTTGATATCACAATGGAATTCTCTGTATCCATCACCCAATCGATCCATAATACAAATCCATGACATATCCCATCTTCAATGAATTCAACCTGGAGCAATCACTCCTCTTGTTATCGAATCTGGTTCAATTACTCACATTCACACACATAAAAATAATCTCAACTTTCAAGTAAAAACCACCTATTTCTATGGTCCCATGCATCCACGAATTAAACATCAAATAATAATTCATGGGATCAACCTTTCACTTGAGTCAACAGCATCTTATCATCAAAACAAATTATTCATGTTTGGCACTTAGAATATGATCGAACATGCAACTGCCAGTTCTTGTGTTTCGATACTAGATTAATAACTGCAGGTTAAGGGCGGGAACTATCACATAAATTGAACATGCATGTCGTGCAAGCCAACAATTAATATGCAAACTAGAGTTATCAAAAGTACACCATATGGTGTAGCTGAATGCTGGGAAGGAACAGCTTGCAATACCTGCGCTTTTCCAGAACAAGGACTTGCTGGCTTTGAGAAATCAAACTCCATGATTGTAAACATTTCACTCAGTGCCTGAAAAAAAATATCTTGATAATAAAAGTACCGATCAACTGATATTCTAGATGAAATTGGAACTATTTTACTTTTTCCTACTTCCAGATTCCTTTGTCTCTTTGAAACCATAAATTTAAGCACATCAGTTACCTTAATCTCTCCACACTGCCAGACGAAAAAGGGCAGACAAGGACCCTCTTTAGGAGTTGGTAAATCACCGCACGAGCCTAAGGTCATATTGACAATTGAATGGTCAAAACCTTCAATCTTCCTCAAACTGTGACGACTAATCCAAAGATTCTGTCGAAAATGCCAACCAGAGTCAAACAAATCTCAAATACAACACTCTCGGTTAGAGGGTGTTGAAAAGTATAGCAATTTACCGGAAGATACATGGCACACGCCTTAAGTATTCCTTTATAAGGCACTATCACTGCATCTTTTGCAAGGATAGAATCAAGCATAGTCCTTTCTTTCCTAAATTCAAATAAAAACAAGTGGGAAGGAGTAAATTAGATTAAAGAAATCACTTGAGTATGAAGCAAACATAGAGATAAC
Source organism: Carica papaya (assembly GCF_000150535.2). The sequence continues at coordinate 1,581,079 of NW_019014663.1, read as the reverse complement.
TCAAACTTTTTCTTCTCCCAATAATAGATAAGACTACAGAAGCTTTGAGGATGGGAAATGCTTTCTTGTGCCAGGGACAAAGTTGGAACCAAAATGGAAGAAGTGGAGATCTGAACTTGGTAACTATAAATAACTGATGAAAACATTTTTGTTATCAAATGAGTTTAAATAGTCTCATTCTCTTTGGAACACTCTAATAACATTATAGGAAGAATGTCCACTCTTTGTCAAATTCCTTTAACTACACTAGCAGTGTATTTCATTCAACTCCAACCTTATTATTGGAATATCTCAAGAAAATATTATTACAATCTTGATTAGTAAAACTATACCATAGCTTTAATGTTTGAACCAGCTTGACTACCATCTTGAAGTTTTAGGGTAGATCTCCAATTCCTACTTAAAGAAGAATGAATTGGAAATCCACCCAAAAAATTCAGTCCAAGTGAAGGTATTCCAAAGATAAAAATGATTATAAGGTTACCTATCAAAATTAAAGTTAAAACAAAGTAAGACTTAAATGAGAATGGAACCAAATAAGACCAGAAGTAAAGTAAAATCTAAATATGAGAACATATTAATACACCATATCATGATCTATATATCTCCAAGGACTGGTATTCTAACATTAAATAGACTAAAGGATGTATGCACCTTATTGCACAGGACAGAAGACCAGGCAAACTAGCATGTTCAACCGGTTCAAATTGGTGCCAGAACAAGGATCAATAGCTAGAAACAAAGGCTTCATTTTAGGAAAAGAAAGACAGGAAAAATACAGCTCTAATACAGTAACTAAATTACAAGGCTCTAATTAATATATACTACCAGAATCGTAGATTTTGCCATGGCAACGCACCCTCCTTTCCAAAATAGTAAGGTTCACCAAGCAGCAGGTCAACCTGCAGATATAAGCCACCATAACAAATTGAGAAGATTTTATTCATGATCCTTGCAAGTTCATAATATGTGGGTAGATATATATAGAAGTGGCTATGAGTATACTAATTGAATACAGAGAGATTACCTTCCTTTGATAAGTACTGTTCCCTGTCAAATATGCTTTCCCCTTTCGAGAAACTTCTAAGCGATCCATTGAGAAATTGTTAGCATAAGCTACAGCTTCCAAATATCTGGCACCCTTCTCTTGCAGCCCCGGAAACAATGATAATACATGTGATGATTTTGAAAGATGTGCAGCAACTAAGGTCAGGAAAACACTGTCATCCACGACAAGACATAATGGATGAGATCTTGACTGCAACTGCAAAGAGTACAACTCTATTAAAACTTGAAGCCAACACATACAAAAAAAGGGAGGGGAGAGGCAAAAGATATAAGAGGATCTTAAACATAAAAAAAAGATAAATAAATAAACAACAGCATATACACCTAAAAGAATTAATAATATAAGTAACAAATATAATAAGGAGAAATAAAAATTTCAACATCACATGCACAAGACTTTTTTTTAAGAAAAGAAAAGATTATACAAACAGGCACCAAGGATGTGTCACTCATTTACAAAATAGTACAGTCCCATTGAAATATCAAGCAAATCACCCAAGTTCCAATCACTATTAACAGGGTGCCCTTTGAACAAATAACAGAAGGGTCTAGAACCAAACATCTCTGATGTTATTAAAAGAAACATTCTGAAAGCTCTTCTGTTCCTCTCTTTCCAATAACCCAAAATTTTTCTTGGTAGAAAGAGAAATATTACTAAGACTAAGAATGAGAAATTACAATGATAGAGGATAATTTATCCTCCTGGAACCCTTTCCTAGAAAAATGCTCCAACATAAAGAGAATTACGAAAAAGAAAGAAAGAATGGAAAGAATCGTGAGCTGATCAGCCCTCCAATCCTATGATGGATAATAATGGAGATATATGAGAACCTCTTTTTTCTTTTTCTCTTTTTTGCTATCTAGAAAAGGACATCTTCATAATAAGATTTGTTCTATTATCTCAACTTAAATGCAGAAAACCAAATAATATTATCTGTTGCAGATAGTGACTAACATAAATAGTAATCAGTTAGCATGCTGGGTATCACTTATGCAAGTAGAAGTTGACAGTGGAAACTAAAGTCAACCATACATAGAAATCCAAATAACAAAGACATCAAAATCCAAATAACAAAGACATAAAAACAAAGCACATGTTTAGCAAATTTGGCAGTTTAGCTTGAGAGAGAGAGAGAGATTACAGCATTTCTTATAGCAGTCAACATGCAAAGCCTCCATTTACTGTCTCCATAAATTGCAATTCTTTCTGGTGGTAACATGAGCTGTAGATTCCAATCATTTACGTTGTATTGCATCACCCCAGGTCTCTCAACTTGGGCTTTGAGTTCATATGACATACTAGTATCAGTATGAACAGCATGCAAAAGAACCTCTTCATGCTCAGTTACAGACAACCCTTCCCCTGGTAAAAACCAAACACACTGTTTCCAGTGGTCACACCAGTCCCCAGCACCTAAAGAAGAATGAAGCAACTTCATTTGTTATACGAAATGAAGACAACACTGCAGTGACAAAGGAATGATGATTTGTGATTCACTTGTGTTACCTTCTGACCTTATCCAACTTGGGGCAGTGGAATAAAAAATTGTTCCTTCATGATCGAGTTGAATTACCCACCTGAACAACATACAGATACATAGAACTTGTTAGAATTATTGCTAGAAATAAATCATGACACAGAGAACGTAAAATGATTACCATGAAACAATAGCATGAACTGTACCCTTGTTAATTGCCTTTATGTGTAGCCCAGTTTCTCCGTAACTGTCTGGCCGTTTCCAAAAGTCAAATTCAAATATCTCGAAGGGTTCTGAAAGCTGAATGAGTCCTAAATTGAGTAGAACTTATACTATTTGTACTTTCCAAGAGGTATAAGGAATAAATATTGAAGCCATTACCAGTTTGATCTCTTCCCTAATTGCATCACAATGCATGGTATACTGTTGTGATTTAACACTTGGAATAGTATTGAAGCCAGTAGGAACAAGATGAATGCCATCCAGTGCTTTTTCTTCATTATTATGCAGATCATTCAGCTTGCTCAAGAATGTGCTCTCAACTAGCTTAAGAGGGGAAACAGAAAAAATCGAAGGGAAAAAAAAGCACTTATGTCAGTCCTAGAAGTATAAAAGAGTCAATTACATTTACATAAAATTAACCAAGTGCTGGTAAATCTACTATTGAGGCATTGTTATAAAAAAGTCAATTACATTTACATAAAATATAACCAAGTGCTGGTAAATCTCCTCTTGGGACATTGTTATATGAAAATGCAGTAAGGATAGACCTATGATAAGACAAAATAAAAAACACCAAAACCTATACTTCATTTTAAACCAATAATGTTGTAGCATTTTTTATAACTATTTGCACTTTTTCTCACAATGTGAGAAGACAAACTATAAAGCTCAATTACCAAACACATTCTCGGGAGATTTGAATTATATACATAAGTCTAAGCTGAATAGACAAATTTGCCAATGGAAACATTTCTTATCACAAATGACAAAGCACAAGAACAATTAAAATCCTTAAAAACTTCCAGAAAGGAGAATAGTACAAGGTCGAGCCAAACACCTGGCCAAGAATATGCTCTCAACTCACTTAAGAAGGGAAACAGAAAAAGGCCGATACCAAAAAAAAAAGCAATTGTTTATAGTCTAGAAGTATAAAAAGAATACAATAAGTAGTCAATTACATTTACATAAAATGTAACCAAGTGCTGGTAAATCTACTCTTGAGACATTGTTCGATGAAATGCACTAAGAACAGACCTACTAGATAAGATGAAACAGAAGAGAACAAACCTATGCTTCATTTTAAACCAATAACGTTGTAGCATTTTTTATAACTATTTGCACTTTTTGTCACAATCCGAGGAGACAAACTACAAAGCTCAATTACCAAAGACATTCTTGGGAAATTTGAATAATATGCATACGTCTAAGCTGAATGGAAAAATTTGACAATGGAAACATTTCTTATCGCAAATGAAGAAACACAGGAACAATTAAACTCTGAAAAATTCCAGAAATGAGAATAGTACAAGGTTGAGCCAAACACCTGGCCATAGGTAACAGCTCGATATGGCACTGTTTGTGGATTTTCCACCAATAACATGTCATGAGCATGTTGTAGAGTAGGTATTAGCCCTTCACCTAATAACTCTGAATCTAATATCTCGCTGACCTGAGCATAATTTGAAAAGCTTAATTAGCAGAGGCAAAAGAGGGGGAGAGGACACCATTATCAGTAGATATGCCTATAATGGAAATATTTCACATAGTTTAGTAAAAAGCATTAGTAAAAAGTATTAGAATCATCTGTGGTAGTTATCACTGTTTTAAAATATACATTTGCCACTTGACATGTAAGACTAACCCTTATGGGAGCCAGTAGTCACCTGAAGTGCTCCCCTTCTTCAAATTCAAGCTTTTCTCAATTTTGAATAATCCCAAGGTTTCAAATACAAGCCAACATAGATTACATCATATAACTACGAGCACTAAAAACATTTTTCTCAACCTGAAAAAAATTGTTTTCTAATGCTAAAAAGATATCTAAGGTTTGAAGGTAACATTCATGAAAGGTCACCAAAAGAAATTATGAGACTCACAAGAACATCTGCTCGTGAAGCAATGTCAACACCAACTTTTAGTTCATCAGAACGTTTGTTGATGACATTGACATGTTTTCCCATACCATTGAGATGCAGAACTTTCCGCATCAACTTTACCATTGGAAGATAAGATTCGCAGGCTGTTACCACTCCCTTGTTATTAGGACATGCTGTGGCATTGCTCAAGCCCATTGCCCTTGCAGCCATCATTGACAATAGTCCAGTTCCAGCACTGTATGATGATTTTACAATGGTAAATAGCGGAATGTGGAAAAAGAAACGCCCATATATTTAACGAGAGAGGAAGGGAAAAGAGCTCAATTATCATACCCAAAAAAGAGAAACAGCATGTACATATACACAACCATACAAGTGTATTACACACACACACACACATCTACGAGAGGGAAAGAGAGAGAGAGAGCATCTTGAATGTCCAAGTGGCTTTTTGTAATTGTCAACAATTGCAAAAAGGAGCTCGGAACATCCCCCATAAGAAACAAAAGAGTTTGTAGTACTTTTCCCATTCATTTACTGTCCTTTCTTGATTAAGACTCAGTGAGCCTACCCCTCCCCAATAATGATTTTCAGTTTAATAGAAAATACATGAAACATAATTTGTTATTATCATATACCGAAGAATACCCATAACAAAAAGCTTATAACAAGAATTTAAAGTTATATAATTATAAATTAAGATGAAAATAGAATACCCGATATCAAGGACGTGGCAAGGTTTAGTTACAGTCTTCTCGATGGCCAAACGGAAAGCTCTGTTACGGCGAGAATCATTAAGCATGTCAAGATAAGACGTACTAGCGAGAAGACCGTCGGAGAAATTATCAGGAAACTCTTCATTTTCCTCGATGACAATCCATTCCGAGTTACCAGTGAGCGGGTTGTGCTTCAGCTGGAAAAGTCGCTGAACCGAGCCGCCGGACATAGCTCGAGTGGGCTGGAAGGGACTGAGAGTCAAGACGAAACGACCCGAAAAGCGAAATGACAGAGGGTAGATTAGGGATTTTGGAATCAAGTGCAGGCGATTCATGAATTATGAGAGTGAATAGACGGCACTGGGAACGTTCGCCGTTTCAAAGCCCGGGAATTTTCATAGGAGATGTCCTGGGAATTTTTTCCTTAAAATTTTTTTTCCAATCATTTTCATACGACAATTGAATATTATCATATATATAACATATATTCTTTAAATAAATAAGAATCAAGTAAATTAAAAAATAATTAATTGTAAGAATTTATTTTAATAATTATTAAATATTTTTTAATGAAAATATTATCATTATATTTATTAACGATGACAACATTTAATTTGAATACACGCTATTTTATATAAATAAATGATAATATTAAATAAATTAAAAATATACAATTTAAAATTTAAAATTTCTCATATAAATAAGAGTACTAATTGTAAGGAATTATGTTAACGAGAAATTATCTTCGCCATAATAAAAAATGTTATAATCGACGGGTTTTATCATCCATTTAGGTCAACATGGGGGGAGCCACCATACCCTGCATCTTCTGTGATATTGTCCGCAATTCCACCTCTGCAACTCTTCTCCACTCTGTATTATTCCTTTTCTATTCCCCTCTCTCCATTATCTGTTTGATTCCTAAGAGCCAATGCAAATCATTGAACTAACTAATCTCTGTTAATTAGAGTACTATCTTCAATTTCCTCGGCAATCAAAGCGGCGTTTTCACGGACTATTTTCTCTCTGATCAACTTTGCTTGGGCCCTTGCAGGATGAGAAGGTCGTCGCATTTCAAGACATTAAACCAGCTGCTTTGAGGTTTTACTCACCTCTCTCTTTTGTTTTTCTTTAATTTCAGTTGAATGGATATATTTTGGTTTCCGATTTCTCGACAAATTTGTTTGAGAAACTGAGTCTAATTTGAGTTAATACAATAAGAATTGTTCTAATTTAATGACGGTGAGTTGTATGGTTGAAGAATGTTGCCTTCATTAAACTAGATGCCGTCAGTTATCCATTCTCAACTATTGGTATGCATTACTTTTAAGTTCATTTGGCGTGTTATATCAATATCTTCAAATTGTGTGTTATCGATACTGTTACTACTGAAGGATGACTATATGGTCTTCTGCATATAGTTTATATATCTGTTTAGGTATTTGCATATTCAACACAATTCACGTTTAGAACAACGGTAAAGGAACAATAAAATCTGGTAGAAAAAAGCAGCTTAAAAATGAAAGGGGTACGATTAAGTTCCTTCTACTTATGGAAAATTTTTTCTTTTATCGTCTGTTTTGAAATTCATTTTTCACAGTGGGATGTTCTTTACTTTTGTCTGTTTTAACTGCATTTATGATTGTTTTTGGGAAGGAATTAACTCTTGATTGCCCAACTGTATTGAGAGAAAAAGAGAGAATGCATTGGTAAGGCACCGACGGAATGCCATCCATGTACAAAAGGTTTAAAAGTCAGTCAAAATATTGATCTAATCTCTTAAGTCATTATCAGAATTAAATTTGTGTAATGGTTATTGGCCACAGCATGGGTTTAATACCCGCTCCCTCGTTCCTTAACCCTTTATAATGATGGATCCATCCACAGAACTAGTTTTTATAGTTGTGTATTGCATGTGTACTTTTGATACATAGAAAGTTTAGTAGGTTTTCAGAATAGATTAGGAGTTATTTTTCTTTCAACTCTAGTATTTTTTATAATTCTAGGTGCAGGATTAGAACTTTAGTAGTATTAGGATGTTATTTATTGTTGTAGTTCTTTTACGTTTCTTATTAGAGCTTCTAATCATAGGCATTGATTGTTTTGGGCTAAAGCTATTCAACTTTTTATTATTTGCACCTTTTATTTTGTTACTATAGCATGATTTCTTGGGTTTTTTTTTCTAAATTATTTCTTTGTGCCATCGAGAGTGCAATCAAGAGCATCAATATCTATCTACAACCACTGTTGTTCGACTAGTCTTGCCGACATCCAGCCCTTTTTAGTCATCATAATTTGGAGCAGGATATTATATGTGTGCAACTGGCTAGTAGGACTAACTCAAATAAAATTTGATTGGTTTGAACAATTTATTTCACCCCAAACTGGTTCAACAATTTCTAGATGGGTTCCTGATGGCACATATCCATAATAGGAATTTATTTACTGTTGGATTAGTTTTTAGTTTATTATTAAGGGTCTTATTAGAGTTAGGAGTTTATTCTTATTAGTACTTTTTTCTAGTTGTATTAAGATTGATATTCTTTATTTTATTATTTTATTTTCTAATTTAGTTCTAGTTAGGAAAAGATTATTATAAATAATTATGTAATCTCACTTATTATTCATTCAAGTATTCAATAATATTTTTGAGAATTTCTCATAATTGATTGTGTGACAAAATCAACTATTGGATGTGATGTTTAAGAATCTTACTTGTGATATCTAGATCTTTTTCCAAACTCCTAGTTGGCAAATTAACTCTAATATGTTGTACATCATTTGGTAGCAGATTAAAAGTATATACAACCGGGATTCTTAAAATCCTACATCTAGACAGTCTCAAACTCATATGAAAAAAAAAATC
>NW_019014663.1:1542819-1557392 GCF_000150535.2 Carica papaya | reverse complement strand
GGCGCCAGTGAGTTGGCATCAGGCTCAGAACCTGTCACATGCATCTGTGTAGTGAGATAGATACAGCTGCAGGGCTTTATCTTTTTTTTTTGTGTGAGGGGGGCGGGGGTTTGGAGGGGGAATGATTTTGTTGTTCATGGGTTCTGTTCATGGTAGGGTGTTAGATTCTCAAGTTGGCAACTGACATGGGTACTTTTAACTGCTAGAAGGGAGAGTGAAGGATAATCAGCTAAAAGACCTGTGCTAGATCAGGGTAATAGCCTAAACATGTCTTATAATTATATATGAACAACCACATGCATTGCGTCCATGATGCTAGGCCATTTACCTGAGAACTTTTCTCTTGCTTTTTCCATTGAAGACCTTCATTCCGAAGTTTCCTAAAGAAATGTTTATTGAATTTGTGAGAATGTTCGAATCACCTTAAATTCAATAAAAAAAGCAAAAACTTGAGAGTAGATATTGATCCGTTGGAAGATGGAGGGAGAAAGCTCATGGGAGAGGGTTTTTTTTTTTTTTTAACCTCTCGAGATTATGCCTAGGAAAGGTTTTAGTAAAGCTGCTGCTATATTAAGAAAAGAAGTCCTTTAATCTATAAAATTAGTTAGTTCAGCCAGTAAGAAAATGTATGTTCTGTCTTTAATATTAAGATTTCATTTTTGTTGGTAACACTCTGATATTAAAACTTTGAATGCACTTAATTAATGAGACAAATGCACATTCAAATTGCTAATTGAGGAAATTTAGGTTTTTAGTGAAATTTGGAGATATCCCTTTATGTCTATTAAAAAAGACCCTATCATCTTGAAAGATAATCTCATTTTAACATCGAACTAAAGGAGTTAAAGGCTTATACTCAACAATAGTACATTATGATTACATATCATCAAAGGCGTTACTGTTGGATTTAAAGGGAAACACATCTTAAAGAAAATAAAGATGGCAGAACAATTCGTTATTTGTACAAAATATTTAGAGGTAAACATATCAAGGTACAGTGCTTTGTGCATATCATCAAAACGTCATGGCGTGTTATCGGAATTTAACAATAATTCAGATTGATTTGTCCACCGAGTGATCATCAACCATTTAATTAATTAATTTCTTTTTTTTTTTTTCAATAGATTGCCTTGCTTTTGTGGTCATCCTGAAGTCTAAGACCGCCCCATGGCTTTCGGTATGTTAGACTTTGAAAACTTGGTTATCTGACTTATTGACCCTCTTTTAAGATATTTTAATACATCCCATCTTCTTTTGTCTTCAAACATTGATCGCCAAGGGTCGGAAATTAATCCCACCCTGTAGCTTAGGTCCACGAAGCAAAACGGGACAAGACCTTGTGTATTAAGGACGTGTGTATTAGGTAAAAACACACTCACTAGACCGAATTGAGTAGTATCAAAGCTACATTAAATATTATAATCTCCTATATAATTAGAGTTTAAGTAGGGTCGTTTCGTTGACCCAAAACCAAACGAAATGGAGAGAAGCATCGAGCTTTTATTGCTAGGATAAGCATGAGGGGAAAAGGGAGATGGGTTGTTGGTGAAGAGAAATATCTTTTGTGTGTATTTGTTGGCAATATTTGGTGAAGTTTCCTACGTAATAGCTGTCTCTTACCACACATGAAAAGGACTTGAGTAGAAGACGAACCTAGACAGCGTAGGGTTTTCTTCCGTCCAACCATCAAACATTTAGAACCCTTGCTACTTTGAGAAGCAAGACTACTTCCTGATTATCACTTGAACAACTCTTTACTTAATAGCATGGTTCATCTTTACTTTGTTTTTAGTACAGTCACTGAGTTAATTTTTACTGCTATTAGCCCATCCTTTTCAATTAGGCTTAGGCTTAGGCTTTATGAGATGCGTAATCTTGGCATTAAGAGCCTACAAGGGAAGAATTTTTTGCTTTTTTAGTGAAAATTTTGCTTAAATGTCTTTATTTTTAAAAAAACAAAAATAAATTTTTGTCTCTGTAAACAAAAATACAAAGATATTCTTCTCTGTATACAGTATTATGTATGGTATGCTTTGTAAATATAAGTCTTCATAGACCACCGCCTAGCTATTAATTAAAAAGCCTAAAGTAGATGATGTTTCGGCAACTGACTATATTGTTTAACATTAGTCTATTAGAAGAGTGCACAAAGTAATCATTGGACATGTAATACATTAATTTTTTGGGTAAATAAATAAATATATATAATAGTATGCATCGTTAAATTAAATTAAATAAAGATGCACATATCTCAACACTTTAATCCAAAACTGATGCATGTTTTGTTGGGTAGTGTGATGGTTGGTAGGGAAGGGCCCTCTGGTTCTCCTTGGTTAGGCAGTGTGGGCTCGTGGGGAATCTGTGATGAATGAATAAATAAAATAAAAGACGACATATTGCAGTGGCATTCTTAAAGGGCCCACAAAAGAACGTTCTACGGCGGCCCATTATGCCACTCGATGTAAATTCCAGAATCAACCACTTTGATAACTACATTAATCTTGAAATTGAATGATGTGGGGAGAATTGATTGTGGATTGCCTTTCTATTTTAACAAATAACATTGTTTGGATGGACATTGATGGGTTTCGCCTTAAGACACGTTTATTTGTAATGGCATCCGACAACGTTGGTTCTATTTTATTTTCGAAAGCTCATGGTTGAAATTGAAAGAATATGATTTTTGACAACCATTTAATCTTTAGATTGAACCAAATTTACATGAATTCATTTTTGTGTAAAAAAAAAAAAAAATTCTACACTTTTGTTTGGAACTTGAGAAAAAAAAAATTTTGAGAAGTTTGTGTGCCCATTTCGGAAGATACAAAGAACTGAAGAAGAGGAGCGGACATATCATAGCATGATGAAGTGAAGGGAGACAGGGACAACAGTAGGTGGATAGAGGAAGAGAAGCAAAGCAAGGTACACTAACTTCTGCTGTCCTTTCTAGTGTAGGGTATCTCCTCAGGGAAATCTACTTGGGTCCCATTACATTTTATTCCAAACTTTCAACTTAGGACAATCACCAGTTCTCTCTCCTTCATTTTTTTTTATTGCTTTACAATGAAAACATGTTTCGATTTTTGAACCAATCAGCACCAGGCAAACATATTTCTAGTATTCCGCTGAATAATTATTTTGTTTCCTGCATAATATTTGAATTGAGCATATTATAAAGTAAATGTTTATGCACAGTTTAAACTGTAGTTGTTGTAGAAAGTAATTATGCTCATTGAATTGAGCATTGAAGCATTTTGCAGAAGCAAGAATCTTTATTGCCTTCTCAAGAATAGTCTTCCTATTTCACCATCTTTAACTTCAAGGAGTCAACTCCCCTTTTAAATCTCCTAATCCACCCACTCTTAATTACATCATAATGTCATTATAATAACATATCTCCTATTTGCCTAACCTTTATTGTTTATATATACATATTATATGTACACACACAAAGCCAATCACCTCTAACCCACCACAGCCAGACCCTCTCCCCCTCTCTCTCTCTGTATAAACTCAGACACTCTGTTCTATTGCATGCACAGTTCTCTGTTCATGAATTCTAAGCTCATGGCTACTTCTCTCTTCTTCCTTTACTTATTACTCTTACATACTCACTTCCATCTCTCCACCTCGTCAACCATACTCCTCCCTCTTACCCATTCCCTCTCCACCGCCCAATTCAACGCCACCCACCACCTCCTCAAGTCCACCTCTGCTCGTTCCACCAACCGCTTCCGCCGCTACCACCACACCCAACTCTCCCTCCCTCTTTCCTCCGGCAGCGACTACACTCTATCCTTCACCCTCGGCTCATCCACTATCTCCCTCTACCTTGACACCGGCAGCGATCTTGTCTGGTTCCCCTGCCAACCTTTTACTTGCATTCTCTGCGAGTCCAAACCACGTTCACCAACTCCACCCGCAAAACTCTCCTCCTTGGCCTCCCCTGTGCCCTGCAGCTCCCCTGCATGCGCCGCCGCCCACTCCTCCATCCCTTCTTCTTCCGACCTCTGTGCCATCGCCCGCTGCCCTCTCGAATCCATTGAAATGTCCGAGTGCGGCTCTTTCTCCTGTCCGAGTTTCTACTACGCCTATGCGGACGGCAGCTTGGTTGCCCGCCTCTACCGGGACTCATTGAGCTTACCCGTCTCTTCCCATTCTCTCACCATCCGTAATTTCACTTTCGGGTGCGCACACACCACTCTTGGCGAGCCGATTGGGGTAGCTGGGTTCGGCCGCGGCGTCCTCTCCCTTCCTGCGCAGCTCGCGTCTTTCTCCCCACAATTAGGTAATTCATTCTCCTACTGCTTGGTCTCCCATTCGTTCGATACGGAAAAAGTGACTCACCCGAGTCCACTCATTCTGGGTCGGTACGTCGACGAGAAGGAGAAGTGGATTGGGGGTGAAAGAGTTAAGTTTATCTATACCCAGATGCTGGATAACCCCAAACACCCCTATTTCTACTCTGTTGGGCTCGAGGGAATCTCCGTCGGAGAAAAAAAAATTTCCGCGCCGGAAATTCTTAAACGGGTCGATAGGCATGGAGGCGGCGGGATGGTGGTCGATTCGGGGACCACGTTCACCATGCTGCCGGCGAGTCTATACGAATCGGTGGTGGCTGAGTTCGACCGGCGAGTGGGAAGACTCCATGAGAGGGCCCGTCCAATAGAGGAAAAAACCGGACTGGGTCCGTGCTATTACTATAACAAGGCTGTAAGGGTGCCAAGTGTTGTATTGCATTTTGTTGGGAATGCATCCAGTGTGGTCCTGCCCAGCAGGAATTATTTCTACGAGTTCGCGGATGGGAAGAGGAAGGTTGGGTGCTTGATGTTGATGAACGGTGGGGATGAGGAGGAGCTTCGTGGCGGGCCCGTGGCTACACTTGGGAATTACCAGCAGCAGGGATTTGAGGTGGTTTACGAGTTGAGGAAGAGGCGGGTTGGGTTTGCAAAGAGGAAGTGCGCATCTTTGTGGGAAAGCCTTAACCAAGGCTAACGTGCACTGGGGGTTGACTTTGCGGTCGAAGTCAAACCGTGCCGTGTTTGTAGGTATTTTTATTTATTTGTTTGTTTATTTATTTATTTGAAGGATGTGAAAATAAAGGAGACCGTTAATTAAATTGCGAAGTATGCATAGCTGACCTCCTCCGATATTAAATGTACATGTGCTGTGACGAGGATTTGTAATTTATAAAGCGACGACAAATATTTGGGAGAAAGTAATTTTTTTTTTTCTTCTTTTAAAAAAATTGATGGCCCTGGAGTAATTCATTTCTGGTGGTTTTTTTGTGAGCAAAATGTGGGTAGTACTTCAGATGTTTAAATATATATATATGTATGTGTGAAGAAAGAGGGTAAAAAGAGAGATTCGGAAATCAATCCAAGATTTGGGTTGGTCGTAGCTGGTGTGTACGAGATTAGATGAGATGAAGCCTTCTGATTTGAAGTAAAAAGTAGGACCATCTGTGTTCTTTTATCTGCTACTGGGTCCTCACAATGAACTCTCTCTTACTTGGATTTTCTTAAAATTTATTTCACTCAATTACCTAAAATAAATTGTAAATTAATCTCGAAAATATATATTCAGTGAATTTCCCAATTGTATGTTAACATAAAAACAAAAAAGGTTTGGTGAGAGTTAAAAGCAACGAATAAAGTGAAACTGAAGTTGGGTAAACATCGGACTTCTGAATATTTCTTTCTAACCATCGCGCCCTATAATAATTAACCACGTTGTATATTCTCTGTCCTTTTTTTTTTTTATTATTTGATGAACAGTATTAAAATTCCATTTTTATCAACCTCAAGGAGTAGACAAGGCAAGAACAAAACAATTTTGGTTTGATTTTCAAGTGTGTTTCAATGAGAACAAGAGGCTATGGAGATAAGTGTCTCGTGTGCAGACCCAACTCTGAGGCTGACGCCACTTGTCAAACTCCATGAATGCAAACCAGCTGTCTTCCAGTTTTCACACACCATTATGTCTGACTCTCCTTTCCACTTCACTTTTGTACTTCTCCAGGAAACAATCAATTGTTTTTTATTTTATTTTTGAACTTCTTTTTATTTCTTCATTCAGAAATTCTTATCTTTTTTGACGAAGCGTTCAGAAATCTTTATCCTTTTTAAGAACGGATGTGATAGAAAAATTTGACACGAACATCCCCAAAAAAAAAAAAAAAAAAATTCAAAAGACTAATCTACGCGGTTAATATTTCTTCTTTATTATATTATATTCGTATTATATATATATATATAGATGTAAAATGTATATAATATAATAGCACCTTTTGAAATATGGTCATTTGGAGTATTGGGATTGGAGAATACAGCCAATAGATAAATGCAATCAGATTGATGCTAATATTATTAATACCTATATATATATATATATATAATCGATTACTGAACCATGAAAGATTTGCATGGATATAATAATATATAGATTTGTGATATTTGACTTTTTTAATTCCACTATATGAATACATACGAAATATCATGGATTTGTATATTTTAGTTACTAGATTCAATGCCCTGCAAGTTTTTAGGATCAATTCAATGCAATCACTCTAAAAAATTATTAGAACTTGAAACATGATCGCTAGGAAGTATTGGGATTGGAGAATACCACCAATAGATTAATGCAATCAGATTAAAGCTAATATTGATATGTATTATCTATCTACCTATACATATATATATATATATATATACATGTACTCAATTGTTAAACTATGAAAGATTTGCATAGATATAATACATTTGACTTTGTTAATTCAACTATATTAATACATATGGAAATATTATGGATGTTATATTTTAGTTACTAGATTCAATTCCCTGCAAGTTTTTAGGATCAATTGCCATGCAATCACACTAAAAAATTATTAGATACATAATAGTGTTTGAAGGCTTGTTCTACTGAAGTTATGTATACATATATATATATATATATATATATTACCCACTGTGCGTACCCACGTTAGGGAGAGTCGTTTGATTAAATATATAAATAAATAAGGTATATACTTTTAAAAATTCTCAAGAGAAACTGCGTTGCATTTACCCCTCTCCATTTATGGGGAATAAGATTCAGTGCTGTATTCTTTTAACTCATCATTCATCTAGCAAAATAATTTATGTAATTTGGTATGCCCAAAAACTATATTAACTACACAAAAAATATATATATATATATATATATATATTTAACCATGTTCTAACTATATATATATATATATATATATATATATAGTTAGAACATGGTCAACTACTTCGAAAACAGCTCAGAGTAATCTAAACATGTCTAATCAGTTTTGCTTTTTTTAAATCAAGAATAGTGAATGACTGAAACAAATGGTTAGAAATCAAATTGTAAGAACATATTAAAAACAAAATTGTAAGTGAAATATTTTAAAAATTAATTTAATAATTTATCATAAAATCCATATGATTCCAAAAGCATATCAGGAAATCAGAGGCTTTCCAGAAAAGTAAAAACAGCCCTTATATCACCTCTGTTCAATCTGTGGGCTTGAGGCCCGACCCATACAAAAAAACAGCTTTCTGATTATCAAACTATTTACTCATCGATCACCATCTTCCCCCCCAGCACAGAAAGCTCTGATTCCCTCCATTTTATATGGATTTGCTTTGGTCTCCTGCACTGCTTCTTCCTTAGAGATTCTAAGAAATGGTAAGAAAAACAAAACATGAAGCATTTCTTCTGTTCTCTAATAACCAATTTGGCTTCAATCTTTCTCTTACATTATGTCTGTCCTGCAACATTTCTTCCACATTTTTTTTTTCCCTCATTCTCCCCCTTCATTTTGCTCTTAATTTCTACTACTTATCTCATATATAGCTCTTTAGCTCCCAAGAACTCAATTCTCAACTGGGTCGTGGTTGTCTCCGTGTTGATTTTATCCCACAAGTTGAATTCTCTGTAAGTTTAATTCTGAAACCAAAAATTTTACCACCTTTCCTTGTCTTCCTCTCCTTAATTCTTCTCCTTTGGATTCATTATCTTTGAGTTTAGCCCGGAAATCAATCATGTCTACTCAAGGTTGTTTTGCAGCGAACACAGTCATACGGGCCAGATTTAACTCTCTTCTCAAATGTGTCTGTCTTCTTCTCGTACTCCAAGCTCTCCTCAGGTGCAATTATCTTCGTTACTTCCTGCATAATTTCTTCAAAATTATATAATGATGATATATAGTTTATCTCCTCATTTTCCCTTCAATTTTGTATCAAGAGAAAATTCTAAGAACCTGTGTCTTAATATTATTTTTCAATACCTATCATTTTACAGCTTATTGATATAAATGTTTCTGAGTGTTTATTGAATTGAATTGGAATTGGAATTGGAATTGAAATTGAAATTGAAATTGATATGAATAAATTATGTATAATGTATAATATCAAACGTCTTTCTATCCACCCATTGCTACATTTTCTTATTCCTCTATCTCCAGATATTCTGGTATCTAGAAAACAAGAATAACTTCTCTCGAAAGGAACTTATGATGATCTACGAGTTAGAGACTTTTCATGAACTATTTATTTTTAATGATACTGTTAGAATTTTCTAGTTGAAGAAATTTTTTTTTTTTTTCAGTTTGTTCAATCCAAAAGTACTTTTAAATAGATTTTATATCAAATTTAAAATTTTTTAAAATAATTTCTCATAATTTAAAAAATTAAGCATTAATCAAATTTCTTAAAAAAATAAATTTTTAATAATAACATGATATTTAAAAAATAAATAAATTTTAAATATAATTAAAGATAAATTTTATTTAAATTTAAATTAATAAATAAAATAAATTATAATTTTTACATTAATTTTTAACTAGTACATTAAATGTTTTATCAAATTTTCATGGTACTCTTTTTTTTTTTTTCTTTCTAATTTCACAAAATTTGTAAGATATAATTGTTATTGGTTTAAGAGTAAGGGATTTTGATATACAGAAAGCAAAAGAAATGTTTCATGTTAAGACTTGAAAACGTTTTATAATATTCTGACAAATATTTAAAATGAATCAATTATATTTTATTCATATTATGTGAATTAATATTTTAGAATTTAGAATTGTGGGGAATTTAAGTTTGTAGAATATGCAGAGGTAAAGAAAATTTGATATTGAAGTAACCGGAAGAAATTGTTCTTCCGAGCAGTTTCAGAAGGAGATGAGAAAAAAAAAACGATGTTGGAGTAACTGGGGAAGCTTTGCTTATAAGATACTTAATGTACATATAATTAAGAACAATTGTCCTATGATTTTTGGAATGAAATTTGTATAAATCAATAATTGATTTCAACTTTTCCCCTAAGATTTTAACTTAAGTGATTAGTGGCTTGTGTGTGAGTGTGTGTGTATGTATGTACCTTCATGATTTTACTTCCAAGTCTTACCACTTCTAATTTTTTTTTTATAATAAATGTGTCCTAATCACTCAATTAAAATTTTTAAACACGAAACTTCAAGAAGAGTGTGTGATTATTACCAATTTATCCTTGGATAATTAGAACTCATTTTTCAGTTTTTGTATGTTTGTCTTTATAAAATTTTATTAATAAATAGAGGTTTACTGGTAGTAAATGCTTCACGGAAGATAAAGTGAGCTATTATTACAATATACTTATTGATTTAGGTATCATGAACTAAAAAATCAAGAAAAGTTGTGGAATTTGATGAGTTAAGACGATAGTAAATGATATGAGTTAAAGGATAAGACATAAAATAGTGATTTTAACGAAAATGTAAATAGATCTATAGAAAAAGAGATTTTAACATGCCTATTACGTTCAAACCTTACTTGTTAATTAGTAATATTTTGAATATAAAATACCACCAAATTTGAGATACCTTCAAGATTCTCATAATAACTTTCTTGATTTGTTCAAATTAATATTATAAAAATTTTCACCAAACATATAAAGGAGTAGTTACTTTATGTTATTAGTTATATGTGAATGTGCATGCACTTATCTTTATATTTTTTTAATTTATTAAATAAACTTTATTTTTTAATTTATAAATAAAATTATTAATTTTGAATATAATATTTTTATCAAATTAAAATATGAAAAGATCATGCCCATTGACTATTGTGGTAACCTTCAATTTTTTTTTTAAAAAAATTATTTTGTTGGGATATGTATGAACCTGATATATTATTTATTATATTTAAATTAACAGCTTAATATATATATTTGTAGCAATAAAGTTAGTAGACGAAATTTTGTATGAAAGTTATCAGAAGTGAAGTAATGAGTGTCAATCTGGGATCGACATAAACTCCAATATTCCCTGCTTAAATATTACTGAATTATTAATTATTATAATCCGACGTGGAAATTAAATTAAATTAAATATCTATTAATTAATTCAGCACGTGTTTGGTATCTTTCAACGCTTTCCCTTTTATCTTTTCGGTAACGGGATCTTTTATGTCTTTTTGTGCAACTCAAAATAACATATTTTTAAAGCCATTTTTATTTTAAAAATACTAAAATAATAATGTAGTTTTGCTACGAGCGAAGTGATAATTATTTACTAGAAAATAATTTAACAGAAAATTACCCAAAAATAATAATTTTTTACTTAATTTAATTTATTTTTTCCTTTTAATTCATCGAACCTTCCCTCTCTCTCTCGATCCCTCCACCCATTTTCTTTTGTTTCCCCAACACAACAACACATTTGAAAAACAACGAAACCAGATTCTTCTCCAGCTCCCATGTATTTCCGGATCTACCTTATCATTTCTCACCCATTTTGAAGGCACAAATCCTTTTATTTTTTTTATTTTTTTTGTTTTTTACAAAAAAACTTTTCTTTCCTCATATACACCTTCGTATCCTAGAGGCATCGTTGGTGGAGATGAGCACGGGAGAGCTTCTCAACATCGAGCCCCTAGAGCTCAAGTTTCCTTGTGAGCTTCTCATTTTGGATCTGTTTTTTTCTTTTTTTTGGTTCCCTGTTCTCGGTTGTTTGCGATAAAAATGATCCGTTTTGTTTGTTTTCGGTATTTGATTTTCTGTTTTTTTGGTTTGTGATTAGTTGAGCTGAAGAAGCAGATCTCTTGTTCGCTTCAATTGTCAAATAAAACGGATAATTATGTAGCTTTCAAGGTACCATTATCAATTTTTCTTTTCAACATTTGTAACTTTCAATCCTGTTTTATTTTTCAAATCTTCAATTATTCCTCTGTTTGGTTTCTGAGAAAATAAATTAGTATAAATAATATAGGAATCCAGAAAACATTTAAGTGATTCTGTTTCATAGGGCCGCATGGCGCATAACGGACGTGAACAATTTAGTCGTTCTTTAATCAAATGATATCAATATAAGATTCGAATATCAAATTCAAAATGTAGATTCGAATATCATCATTTCCCCAGTAACCATTGAAGGGTAAAATGTATTTTGCATATTTAAATTCTGTTTATTTGGGATTTTTTTTAAAATCTTTAGTTGATTGCATTCAGGTGAAAACAACAAATCCAAAGAAGTATTGCGTTCGTCCCAATACTGGGATTGTTTTGCCTCGCTCCACCTGTGACATTATAGGTGCTCATCTCATCATTTTGCTGTATAGTTCACATATTTACATATAACTACGCAATACTCAAATCATATGTATAGTTCTAATTCCTCAATAATGTAGTCATCTATGAATCTTTGATATTCACTTAGTTACAATGCAAGCACAAAAGGATGCTCCTCCTGACATGCAATGCAAGGATAAGTTTCTTCTTCAGAGTGTAAAAACAAATGATGGTGCAAGCGCAAAGGATATAAACGCTGAAATGGTAACCAGTTTATCTAATCTCTTGTGGTCTTTTCCCTTTTCCTTTTAAAGACTAATGTAAAGATTATAATTGTTTTATTTCTTAGTTCAACAAAGAGGCAGGGCACGTTGTTGAGGAATGCAAATTGAAAGTGGTTTATGTTTCTCCTCCTCAACCACCTTCTCCTGTTCCAGAAGGTTCGGATGAAGGATCTTCACCGAGGGGTTCCTTGTCAGACAATGGAAACATGAATGCTGCTGAGTTTACTAGTGTGAGTACTTGAGGCATTATATTATTGTTCTTACTCATTTCTTTATATTATTTCTTATAGGCCTGCCTTAAGATATTGAGTTGCATCCTTGTGTTGGTGAACACAGGCTACAAAGACGCTTGAGCGGCTTGGATCTCAAGAGAAGTCTGCAGAGGTGAAATTTGAAATTCATCTGTTTGTGTAATTCTGTAGATAAACTATACATTCAATAAGACTTATATTTGCTTAGCTTTTGGTTTGTGTTATATGTTGTGTTACCCAACTTATGAATATGTTGCTTGGTACAATATATGCTTCCTCTATCTTTTGTTGCAAGAAAGAGTAATATTTTTCCATTAGCTGAAGTGTACAAAGGAATGAGAAACCTGGTGTGTTGTTTTTTAAGCACAAAGCTTGAGCGGCTTGGATCTCAAGAGAAGTCTGCAGAGGTGAAATTTGAAATTCATCTGTTTGTATAATTCTGTAGATAAACTATACGTTTAATAAGACTTATATTGTTTGTGTTATATTTTGTGTTACCCAACTTATGAATATGTTGCTTGATGCAATATATGCTTCGTCTCTCTTTTGTTGCTAGAAAGAGTTGTACTTTTCCATTAGCTGAAGTGCACACAGGAATGAGAAACCTGGTATGTTGTTTTTTAAGCATAAAAAGTTTCCGAAACCTTTTGCATGCAAACTAGATATATTTCCATTTTTATCAGTCGAAGGCTCTGGTCAACTAGGGGATCTTCTTAAGCAAAAGTTCCTTGCTAGTTATGATGTCTAGTTGAATCTCGAGTAAAGTTGGAGCTATTTTTCTCTCTTTTCATTCTGTCTTTTCTAATAATGAAAAATGATCATTTGGTGATGGCATCTGAAGAACCTGATATAGAATGAATATGAATAGATTTCTGGAAAGATTATGAAGTATATTGCTTGCTTAATCTAGTACGGGTCCTTCTGGTTCGGTTTATTTTCTTTTAGCTTATAAGTGGCTGAAGTACATAATTTTTTTAAAAGTAAGTGAAAACATGTTGGTTAGTGTAACTTTAACTTATAACCTCTATATAAATAATGAGTTTTTTGTGAAAAAAAGTACTTATAAATTGAAATTTTGATAACATGACTAAAAGAAACACACAAATAAAAGTTTGGTAATTTATAATAGGGGCTATTTTTTGTCAAATTCATGAAAGAGTAAGTGGGTGTCTGGTTCAGCTTATTTTCCAGTCAAACCAGCTTTTAAACTAGTTTGACCAAAAAGAAGCTAAACGAGTGTTTGTGTTGCATTATTGACTTAAAAGTTAAAACAACCAAGCTATGGAAACTTATTTTTTCTCCTTGGCTAATATGCCATGCGAAAAAGCCAATTCTGCCTTTTATAATTTTGACCAAAATACTCCTGTTATAAATAACCCAATTATTATCGGTCTTTTTTATCAACTGTTTAACTTATGAGCACTTTCTACCAAGCACTTATTCCATGGAGCTTATAGGTAAAATAAAAATACAGGTCCTTAGTAGTATTATTATTTTATCTATAGTTTAAATTTGTTAAACAATAAGTTTTCTGTTACTATTCGTTAATTATAGCTAAATTAGGATTAAGTTAATAAACTATAAGTACCTTGTAGTGAATAATTATTTATGAGAATTTTGTTAAATATTTTGGTCATGTGACGCAATAAACTCTTAGCCGTGATGTTTAAGAATCCTTCTTGTGTGCATATCTATGTTTGGACCTTTTCTTTTGGCTAGTTATCTATAATTTTTGCCACGTCAAAATCTTTTTTTCTGAAATTTTCCAGAGTTAATTATAATAAGATCTGGTTCAGTCAAGATCATCATACTCAAAGTAGTGGTTCTCCTTTTATGTTTTCAAATTTGCAATCTAGATTTTGTTTCATTTGCATTATGTTGGAGTTGCCCCAACCTGTTTCAATGTAGTAGTGGAAATGATGTCTAAAAACTTTTATGTACTTCTATAAGTTAACATAGACAATACAGATAATAAAAGGGGGTGTGATTTCGAGCAGAACTATTTTTAGGATCTCACTTTGTAAAATGATGCAAATTTCATCACATTTGTTCTTCGGAAATAGTGGAAACCTCATTGCTGCTCCTCGAACTATGAAATAGACATGAGCATTTTAGAACTTGTTCCTGTTTGTTTATGCAATGATAGGCTTCAAGTTATCGAATCAAATCTTAGCCCGCCCAGACATGGTTATATGTATGAACACATAGATATTAGGTTTGAACATGCTCAATGAGGAGTGTGCATCACTTGCTGCTGCGAATTGGTATTTCACATGTATAGCCTTTGTTTATATTTTTATGGATCATTCATGCTGCATGTCTTTCTTGTATGACAAAAGGGTTTTGATTATTGCTGCATGACGAGGATACTCCTACTTTATGGAGGGATATTAAATATAATTGTTTATTGAATATATTTGTGCTGTTTTAAGTCTAATCCTCACAGAAGAAAAGGTAAGTTCCATGCTATGGATGTGCCGTT
>NW_019014663.1:1492780-1542724 GCF_000150535.2 Carica papaya | reverse complement strand
CTATCTGCTCCTAGTATACCATTTATAAAATTCAAACTGTTCTTCCTCACTGAGAAATGGAAATTTATGGAGGCGCTGACTGCATTCTAATTATTAGGAAGTCTGGAATGTTATTTCTTTTACAATTAACTGTAGCAAATATAGTGTGGAAAATGGACAAATACTTGCTTAAACACAAACCTTATGTGCCAGAGTTCTTTTATATATCTCTTCCAGTTTCGGTAAGTTATTGTGGAGCTTTTTGTGTTGAGATCTGCTTCCTCAGGGGATAGTGCTGCAGAACAACAATCAAGGATTCAAGATAACAAGTAGCATCTGTTTCTAAGCCAGTGTCATTAATTTACTCAATAGCTTCATTGCAGTCTATGAAGAACATTTTAAGATTATATCCTCTAATGGTGGTGTTCAGTATTTGTGATGAACTAATCCAGCAGCTGGTTTCCTGTTTTCTGTATTTTCGCATTTTTTTCACACTCATGATTGGCTATTTCGTTTATGTGAACCTTTTAGTTAGTATCTGTGTCATGTGGTGCCTGCTGCTCGGTCATACTTGGTTATGCATTCTATAATCTGTTGTAATAGAGCTTATGAAACGGTAGTAAACAATACTCCTTTGTAATACTTGGTTTGCAGGCAAGACTTCTGATTATGAAGTTGACTGAGGAAAAAAATAATGTGCTTCGACAAAATAACAACCTTCGTCAGGAACTGGTAAGAAATCAGATTTTTACTTACCTTTCCAAATTATCGCCAAGTTAATTACATGCACATCTCGGAGTTTTGGTATAATCATTATCCAGTCCATAAGTTTCTAAAACAATTAACTTAGTTCTGTTTATGTGCTGTTTCAAAAATAATAAAAATAAAAGAGATCTGCAGAGTGCGAAGTTTGCAGGGATGTGATTTTTCAAAAATACACTAGCTGTTTTCTCTAATTTGCCTTAAAAATCTATTGGTCAATTTGGAACACAAAAGAGAAGAACTGCTTATATTTATTATCAGTGATCTTAGTGATTTATCAATAAGAGATGTATGATTTAGTAGTCATCTGCTGGTAAAGTTAAGCAACCTTGATACTTGTTTAAAAGCTGGACTGAAAGGAAACAAATATTTATCAATTAAGGACTAGTTGACCATTTAAGAACTCATAAACAAAATTATGATTGAACCCAAAATCTAGAGATGTACCTGTAGTTTATCTTTATTACTATTTATTTGCAAGCCCTGCAAAAAGATTGGCTTTGATGATTTTGGTCTATATTATATTATAAAGGATGCTAGATGTCTTGGAAAACATAGATCTCATATAAAACTTGATTTCTATTATCTCAAAATCTTGGACAGCTCGGAAACTTTTTTCTTCAATTTTTTGTTTGTCCCCCCTTTTAAGGGGATAATTTGGTCAAGTGAGTGCTGAATGCATGTTATGAGGTTTTAACCTCCTTTGGTATCATGACCGTGACTTGCCAATGTCATGTTGAAGATTTAAGCAAATAAAGAAGAAATAACAAGAAATATAGGGTGATAGTTAGGTTGATTGCTTCTGAGCTCTGTAGGGAATATGTTAAGCCTGTAGCGCTATACTTTACTTAAAGGAACAATTTCAGAGGGGATGCTTTGTGTAATTGCCTTTTCAGGACCTTAATTTATTCTCTGGGTATCCGATGAAGGGCTATGCCCTTTGAGTTCTTCAGAGTGATTATTCCCTGTTCCCTTTACTTAGAGATTCAAGCTGTTTGTTTCCTTTTGTTGAAATTAGTTTTGTGGGTGTAAATGAGTTGTGCTAGGCTCAGGTCCATCAGTGAAGTGGCTGTAGAATTAACTTTTTTTTTTTTTTTTTCTTCTGTTTATCTGAATTAAAGGAGGGAGAATGAGCTGAGCAGTGAGATTTTGAACAATATTTGGTTAATTGCTGTATTATTCGTGAAAATTCATATGCCTTTTTTTATTGCATTCTAATAATGTTGGGCCAGGAACTGTTTATGTAACAAAATTGCAATTTGTAGGAACTATTGAAGTGCGGAGGGAAAAAAGGTAATGGCGGTTTGTCATTGATGTTTGTCATCCTTATTGGCCTGGTCGGCGTCTTCTTGGGTTACCTGGTGAAGTCATAAACTTGGGGCATTGAAAGGTCTGTTGGCACATTTTGGATCTACTTTCCTCTTCGTCCTTAATTAGAGAATGATGGTGGAAGGGAAAAAAAGAATGAAGGAGCTGAGCTCTTAGACGTTAGCGTATGGAATTAGCAAAACTTGATTGTGTGGGTAACAGTTGTGTAGCTGCTAGCTAATGCTTTTGCTAACATGCATTCTTTCTGCAACATGAGAGTAATTTTAAAACCCCCATTTTTTTCTTCAAAAGGAAAAAAAAAGAGATATCTGTTTTAATTCTTGAGAGTGATGATAGCAGGAATTTATTAATAATTCACATAAATCTTTGGAAATGTAACTTTCAGGTTGTTAATTTTTAATTTTTACTGAGAATTTGTTTTGAGTTTGTAGAAATTTTCACAAGCTCCAATCCTGTTGGAAGTTAATACGACAGTTTTCTTATTTAATCATAAGAGAAAATTTATGGAAAAGCAAATTCGACATTCTGTATAATTAATAATTAATAATTAATACTAATTTTGTATTAAATAAAATCAACAACTTATGAATTAATTAATTATATATCAAGTAAGAGCGCATACTCCATTCTCTTCCTCCACTCTTTATTTTTATCTTCATACAAATTGCCCTTATTTCTAACACAACGCTTGTTCCCTTACACTCCGACGCGTCACCTCGTTTCTCCACCGTCAAACATCCATACAACCCCTACCTCAAATCACCTGAAACCCACATAAATCAATGACGTCGGCAACGACACTGATCAAGAGACCCACCGTCTTCTCTGCTCTCTTCTCCCCTCTCATCAAGCCTCTCCGCTCACCCTCTGGCGGTGATGATTTGTCAGTCGCCGTCGACCGTCGTCCTGATCGCCGTCCCAGCATATTTCCAGGTTCGTAAGACCGTTTTGTCAGTTTATTCACTTAACTTGTCATAAACTTGTGGGTAAAATGGTAATAGATGTGTTCGATCCATTTTCACTGACGAGGAGCCCGAGTCAGGTCCTGAACCTGGTCGATCAGTTCATGGATACCTCATTCTTCCCTGGAGGAGTGGCAATGGGAGCGCCGAGTAGGCGAGGATGGGACGTGAGAGAGGAGGATGACGCCTTATACATGCGAATCGACATGCCGGGATTGGGGAAAGACGATGTCAGAGTATCAGTGGAGCAGAACACGCTGATCATCAGAGGGGAAAGCAAGAAAGAGGAATAAGAGGAGGATGAGGAAGAGAATGCAAGAAGATACTCAAGCAGGCTGGACCTCCCTCCCAATACCTACAAGATCGACCAGATGAAAGCGGAGATGAAGAATGGGGTGTTAAAAGTGGTAGTACCTAAACTTAACAAGGAAGAAAGGAAAGATGTGGTTGAGTGAACATACAAAAGCTAGCGTGTATACTGCTCTGCAGTTGTGGATTTGACCTTCTCTGTTATTGTTTTCCTGGGTTTTTCATGGTTGCTTTGGTAAATAAATGGTGTTTTTTAATTCGAGAAAATAATTAAATCAATCAATCAATTTGCTTGGAGAAGCATTTGGGTAAGAAAGACGAGGGGAAGAATCTCCATGAATGAGAATTGCTTTCGGCGGGTGCTTGCTGAAAATCATGGCAATTGCTATTCGCCCCTCTGAATCCAAAGTCACCCTTTTGCAATCACTTGTTTGTTGGGGGACATCCACAATATACTCTGTTAATCCTGTGAAATAGGGTTTATATACATCTTGTTAAAATTTAATTCTTGCTATATTTATTGACTCAATACATTTAACATCTCATAAAAAAAAAAAATCAACTTCAGTTAACAATTTCTATGCTCTTTACCATTAGATTCTGTAGGAAGGATTTAATTTTTTGCAAACAAAATCTAGTGTTTAAAACACTTATGGATTTCAGCCACCATTGTATAGAAACCAATGAAAGTTGAAAAGAATAAAAAATTGTTACCTTTCATTTTGGATATAATTTGAGAGGCTCTGTGATGACATTGAGCGCATCTTATGTTTATGTTTACTACAATTATTTGAACCTGCCATAACGATAAAACTTCAAAAAATGAAGAACATATATTCTTAAGAAGGAACATATTTACAGTTTCATGCATACGTAATAATAAGTCAAAAGTTAAATTAAGTTATAAAAGTAAAATGATATTAACAGTGTAAAATAAGTAGGAAGGGTAACAACTTGTGTTTAATTTGAAAATGGAGTGAAAAGAAGAAGCAAACGTACCGAAGGAAGGGTCAAATCCTCAAAATACATGAGACTCTGCTTCCCCATCAAAATCAGTTTTCTCCTTAATGTTTGATCATCCATTTATTTGCAAACACTTCTCTTATGAAACCCCAGCCAGCATGTACACACACACACACACATATATATATATATATGTGTATACATCCACCATCTACTTGTTTCAATAATCCCTCAAAACATTAAACAATGTGATTAGTCAGTGTTTTTCATGGGGCTAATACAATTTAAAAACTGAAAATTAAAAAAAAAAAAAAACATAAAAAGAATTGATCAACTCTCTCCCACATCACCAGTAAATTTAAATACTGTTTACAGGCAGCAGCCATGTGATGTTCTCCCATTTCTTCTGAATGTGGCCTTCATGTTCTCATCTAATGCCCACCGCATTATGTATTGATTAATAAATAAGTTACTACTTGTATTATTTTTAAAATATTTAAATTTTTTCACATATATATATTTTTAAAATTTGTTATTTTAGCATCTGATCATTAATTTTTATTAATAATATTAATAGAAATGTCATATAAATTTATATTTAACACGTAGTATATATATGTTACGTATATCTAATATCGTAGTGTGTCTGATATGTCTTTTATTAATTATTACAAAATGAAGAACTGTTCTAAGTAAAGAACATGTAGGGACTGAAATAATTTTTTTTAAAAAAATTACAATATTAAAATAAAAAAATAATTATACAATAAGCTAATTTAGATATTTTAAAATAATGTAGAGATCAATTTATTATTTTAGTCAATAAATTATTAAGATAAGAATAGAATATAAGTGGTTAAAATTCTTGAGCAAATTCATACAATATTAATTTATGTAACAAACTTACCATCAAATGTTAATAAATAAAAAAGAGCCGCCAACACACACACACATATATATATATATATATATATACATATACTGATTCAAACATTTTGTACTATTTATTTTGGTAAGAAAAAGAAAATGTTTTTAAATTAATCAACTGACTTGGTCACTCATTCAAATTCATAATCGAAAATGCGAAAGTTATGTCTGTGGATTTAGCAGCCCTGTTGGTTATGAGGAAAAAGAAAAACCCATCTAATTGTGTGTGTGTGTGTGTATACACCAAACAATTCAATTGGAAGGTAAAATGTGAAAAATAGAAGTGACAAGTATTTTATTTTTGAAGAGGGTTTGTTTGTTACACACATGACAGTTCAATTGGAAATGTTTAATTTAAACCTAAATAAATGGATTAGAGGACAAAGCTCTGGAGAAAAACCCTTCCATATTTGCTACCTTAACAAGAAAACAAAACATAAATTTTGGAATTAAAAGTAATTACATCAAAAAGTAAAATGTAATACCAAGATCGGCCACGCCCAAAGGGTGGGAGATTTCTACCTGCTCCAAGCTGCAAAAGATCTTGAGATTCCATCATAATACTATAAACTCAACTAGCAACATTATATGTTCTCCCATGATCAGCTTTATATATTTTTTTTATTAGAAAAAAATTAGTTGAGAGAAAAAGAAATCCTTCCCTCAACACAAAATAAGGAAAAAAAAAAAAAAAAAAAACTTAACGAACAAAAAATTTTCATTCACTCGGGAGATCAAATAATTTTTCAATATTTCAACCACTTCAACAATTGGTGATGATTTCATTCATTCAGGAGATCCAGAAGCTAAATAGATTCACGCACGATAATCAAGTCGCCACTAATCATCACCGATTCTAAATACCTCAGCAGCAAGAATAATACTAAATGTGCCTCTCAAAACTCCCATCAGAAAAGTATTTGCAGTCGGGAGAACACCACTTAGCCAACGGAGCCGGAAAACAATTAATGTCATCAAATCCAACAAATATGTAACTATATGAGACAAGGACCACCAAAAACCCAATGCAAACTTGTTCACCACAACTAGTTGAATATATGCCACTGTCTCCCGTATCTGAATCAATTTAACATGACAAGACTCTGAATCATGCACTTCCAGAAGAACACAATGGTAATGGTTAAGTTTCGACCAAAATGATACCGGAAAGGATTCAAAGATAAATGGGTCTAGGAAAGTTGGTCAAAGTAAGGTTCTAACGAATGAATAAATGATCAGCCATTTTATTGGAAACTCCCTTTTATCAGTGCTTCAAACTCATTCAAAAATTTGTTCAAGTTAAATTCATCGCCTATCTGTTTCATTGCACCCACTACAATACTCCCTAATAGAAAGAAAAAATTTGAAGATCAGATGCTTTACTCTTAATTTTCCCTTGAAATATATAAAAGGTTCAAACGCATTATAACTGTATTAACAAATCTATATGAAGGAAATATACATCATAAAAGCAGATCGAATTGTTAATTGACTGAAATTCACCTCCTAGAAAAACCACCATCTCTTCGGCTCTTCTCAGCTATCAATGCTCTTTGTCTTTCCTTCTCCCTCTTCTCCCTTTTCAACCGTTCTTCCCTCAGTTCTGCCAGTGTTTTCTTCCCACTCTTCTTCTCCTTACCATCCTCCTTCGCACTTGTCATCAACCCATCATCTCCACTCCCATTATCAATATCATCTCTGCGCTTTTCAAGGTACCATGGCAACTTAACTCCCTTTCCCGCAATTCCATATCCCAATCTATACTTCTCGTCCTCTGGGTTTATAACCCTAGGGCAATTTTTTTGCTCATCCTTCTTCATCTTTTTCCTCTTATTTTCATCTCTTTCGCCCTGTCTTCCATTCTCTACTCTTTTAATTGGGTCAAAAATCTTACTCCCTTCAAAAAGATTAATATGACCTGTCTTAATCTCCGATTCGGCCGACTGCTTATCAGCATCCGGATGTTGGGTTAATGGAGCCAAGCCACGGGCAGCCCGAAGACGCTCTAGACGAAACTCAGCATCCCGCTTCCTGGCTTGCTCACGCTTTAACTGCTCTTCTTTTGCGGCTTCTTCCTCATCTCGCCGAACTTTCTCTCTGTTTTCGTAGTTGTATACGTTCCACCGCTTTTGCGGAAGAATGTTGAGTCCTCCATGGCCACCCATAGCAATCGAATTTACAATTCACCTGAAAATTATTATTCTATCGTTTAGTGGAAACCTAGGAACCGATCTAATTGAAGAATGCAGAATGTCGATAGTAAAAAGATAAGGCGAGAAAGTGAGAATTAGGGTTTCGGGTCGATAGTAACCCTATTTGGTTAAAAGAAGAAATAAACCTACCAAGAAGTCAAGAAAAATACAGAAGAATATCTGAACGAACCTAATAAGAAAAGAAGCTTACTTTGTTTAAAGTAACTTATGGATGATGATGATAGTCGCGAAGCTCAACCTGCAAATCGATCGCGGCTCAGCGCTCTAACTCGAAAGAAACGAAGTACGGGAAAACTAAATGGATTTGAAGGAAAAGAAGAAAAGGATAATATGGAGAAATCAACGCCGACCGGCACGGCAGATTGTCTAGTTTCCGGTTTGGTTTTCAATTATTATTTCTCTGGGGTGGAGGTTTTATATATATGCATATACATATTTTTATAAAGTGATATTATTTTTTTTAATGTGATAAGAAAATTCAAATAATATTTTCTATTACTCAATAAGTTATAATAATATCAAAATTTAAAGTAAATGGTAAATTGTCCTTTTTTAGTCAATAAATTAATCTCTGTCTTAAAAAATAATAAAAACATTAAACTGATAAAAAAAACTAAACCCTATTAGAATCCACCATTACGTAATGCTATTTTATTAGAAAAATTCTATATTTTAATTGGCATAATTTCCACAATATGCTTTATGTAGATTGCAAAAAAAAAAATATCTATAAAAAATTAACTATTATTAATTTAAAAGAAAAATATACAATTTGGTACTAAAAAATATAACCTAAAAATTTTAACCCACAAATATTTTTATTTATAACAATACTGACAACAATTATAAAATTTTAAACAACTATTAATGCCTACCAAATTTTTCCTAGGAAATCTTTAGACTTTCATAATTTTATTAGACCTCATAGGTCCAATTACACAAATTATTTTTGAAAGTTAATAACTTTTAAATAAATGCAGAATCGAATTTATCCATAATTTTCGTATGAAATCTTCAATCTTTCATGGTTTTATTAAGACATGATCGCTTTTATTGTAAAAATTAACCAGGCAACATCTAGATCTGCATTTAGTTGCCTAATATGACCGTTGGTAATAAAGTAATTGGGATCTTACACCAAAGGCACCCGGCTTTAGTGTGGGTTCCATACAAATTTGGGCTATCCCACCTTAATAACTAATTTTATGGTGTACTTCTCTTAAACTCATTAATGTACGTAACGTTTCAGCACCTCTAGGACCAGCAATCATGCACTACTAAGTGGTGAAGTTGGAATTACAGTGGTGGTGGTGGATTATTATGTAGTAAAATAACTATCATAAATCTAATGCACATGATTTTGGTATGGGGTTTATATGAATTTGGACTCTCTCACCTTAATAAATAATTTTAAAATCGACTAGTGCAAGATACTGAGTCTGGAAATAGCACAATCTACCTACACACAACTTTAAATGTTGGGGGCAAAGACATCTTATCGACAATTGTGCTAAGGTAGTATCAGAACTTAAAATGAATGTCAATAAGGTAGTATTGACCTACGAGATCCAATTTAGGAACCGTCAAAAAATAAAGTCGCTGAGCTGAAGGTTCTTGTCTCTCTTGTTATTTCTAGGAATAATATACGCACTGTCTTCTGCATCCCCATTCAAACAATTCATCCTGTGCCTGGAGCAATGACAGTCATAAGCAAAAGTGGTTGATCGATCGGGTAAACAGGTATTACAAGAGTGATGGTATGTTACTGCACTTACCAAGTAAAATGGTCTTCACAGCAAATTGATCCCCAGATGATTTTACTTCCAGCTCCTTTCCTTAAGTTAGTCAGATAAAATTCAAGTTTAGTTTGAAACTGCAAAAGGTTTTCAAGCACATTATATATCTTAAATTGAAAGTAACAAAAGAAAAACCTCCTTAGATCACATTCTCTACAATTCAATGAAGTATCCGGTAAATTCCGTGGCCAGACACCTCCATAAGGTTTTTTTTTTTTTTGGAAGGAATAAGTAAAACCTTATTGGGTGTCTCGCCATATACCTAATAAATGCCTTGTATAACGTGTAATGTAGAAGCACCAAGGGTATATCATGCTTCCAAATAATCAGATAACTCTTTTTGAACGTGAGAATGATGAAATGTATTAAAAATTGAATAAACTACTTTCCCTTTCATTCTCTGACCAAGCTTCAAAAAGCAGGATTAAACAGGATTACAACATTTCGTAGTCCACATTCATTTCACATATTATATAACGATTTTTCATAAAAAAAGAAGCCATAGATTCTGTCCCAAAAATATATATATAAAAAATACATTAAATAAACAACATTACAACAAATCCTTGATGGACTGACATAGGAAATAGAATATAAAGTTGAATTAAAAATTTAAAAAAGGATTTAAGAATGTAGATTACATACCATGTTGCAGTATACATATCATAAAACTTGTCAAAAGCTTTATTGAAACAGTGTTGGCAAACCAAAAGATCCTTCATGTCTGTGACCTTGCAAGTTGATTTACAGCATTTCACCTAAATACCAAAGAATTGACATATTGAGTATGGGGGGTGAATAAAAAGATTCACATCTGAGATCACAAATGCACAAAAAGAAAATATAAAGAAATTCTTCTAGGCCGTATATATGGTTATTTAAACTAAATAACACAGCTTGCTCTGCTCACTGAGAGAGCCAAAATAGGACCACCAAAAATCAATCTTGGTGTATGTCCATCATGCACTATAACCCTTGTTTGATATATCGTTACTCTTAGACAAACAAATGGGGACAAAAATATCAAATCTGGATATAAATGCCAGATGAGAAGGTCAATGACTCCAGTAGTGATTGGTACCAAATCCCAAAACCTATCATACACAGATAATAACCACTTTAATTAATTCAAAGACTTAATAGTATGAATTACCATGCTAGGAATAAGCACAATCTTTGAAATGTTAGGAAGAACTAATTTTCATGTTATAAGATAATCAAATTAAGTTTTCATCCCATTAGTAATCGATAATGCACTTCTGAAATGTGCAGTAAGATGTTGATTTGACGCCATTTATATGAACCAATCAAACTGAATCAAGATGCACATAAAAAAAACATAGTAGGACTTTCTTCCCGAAATTCAAAGAAAAATATGTGGCAGAGCAGAATTATATTAGAAATGATAGGAAAAAGAGAAGAATGCCAAATACGCAATCTCAGAAGTTGGTAATTCACAATCACAGATTGAAAATGGAACCATAGTCACAGGGTTCTCACAACTGTAGTCACAACCCAACATATGATTGTTTTTAGGCACTCAAGCACTAAGCATGAGATAATCTGTATAATTTTATTCATAAATAATTGTTAATAACAGAGTAGCACCCAGCTACTTACAGAGTTTCTAGATATCCTATTATTCTATAACAGTAAAGAGGAAAACAACTACACGAGACTTCTAACTAAATAAGAAACACTATACCTATAAATAACCTGGAATGTACCAAAGCCTTGGATTGAGTTATAGGCCATTGTAGAGTGAAATCAGACAAGGAAGAACCAGATCTTTTACTGTTTTTCTTCCTACAGGACCTAAGATGATAAAATGCAAGAGCTCTCATTAAGAGAGAACCCAAAGTTCACCTTAAGTTGAGTACTTAAGACATTTTGATGAAAATTTTCTTCATCCACTGTATTCAAATGACAACAGCCTTTTACAAACTTATAGAGTATGAATCAACTGTTAATCTTAAGGACTAAACTACCCCTTATGAACAGCAATTTTCTGAAGTTATTCAACATACAACAGTAAGTTTCAAAAAGGCAAGAAACTGACTTTTCAAACATAAATAACTACTTCGAGACAGTTATTCTTATACACTAACACTGAGTTCTAGATAAAAATAAAACACTTGAGTCTGATGTTATGCATGAGAAGATCTTTTATAAACTTGAGCTAAAGGTACCACTTTCACTCTCATACCAGAATAATCCTGTTGAGGACTCATAACATAACCCTAAGTTAATAATCTAATAAAAAATACGCCAGATGGTCCCTGATTTTAAAAAGTAGAGTCAAGTCTTACCAGCCGTTTGAGTTTGTGTGAGTAATATTGCTGATGTAATGGTTGCACCCTAATATGCTCATTCAAATGACCTGCACTGCAATTTTAGGATATCCAAGAGGAGAAGCTCATTGGTAAACATTCAAGAGATCTACTTTTCATAGTTAATAGAAAAACAAACAAACAAACAAACAAATTAGTCATATGACCAATATATTCCCTAGCGGTAGTAACAAAATAACTTGCCCATTCTTGGTAGCAGACATCATAAGACCCATCCTAGCCTTCAAAATGAAAATCCTATTTATTCTCAATATGCGGTTTAAAATGCCATAAAATCAGGGGAAAGAAAAACTAGGAAGCTTAGGTGTATTTCAAACATGTCCTTTGTATTCTTGTGAGTTTACTTCAAGATATTCTAAAAAATCCGAATAACACAACAAGGATACAGTATCTACCAAAAACTTCCACCAGTGAACTACTCAAAATGAAAGATGATCATGGTAGACAAAAAGGAAAATAACTACCAGGACCTCAAGATCTCATTATCCAATAATCGACATTTTCCCATGAAAACTAGTTTCATCTGCCGTTTCTTTGTTTTTTGTCTGTGGAAGTTCCACTGGTATTTAAATCTAATTTCAGCAAACTGAGAAACAAATTCAGGGAAAAGTGGTTTATTTCTTGAAACAAATAAAGAGTTGCGAACAATGGTAATTTTTGTATGAATATTATGTCTTTAGTCATTTCCAAGAGTCAAAAGAGATGATGACAACTTTCTCCGCAAAAGAATGGTAACAATGGATTGATATTCGTAAAAGAAGATAATCAAATTTAATAAGCCAAAAAGATATAAAATTCCTACTGCTTACTCGTCACAAAGTACAACATTACAATCAAGGCATGTGGCCAAACTTATTGAGCTGCGGCATGTATTGCAAGTTGCACCTGATAGGTTTTTTCCCATCTGATGGCACCTGCAGATGCACAGAGATGCAAATAAGAGTGCTAAAATCTCTAAATTAGAAGCCCATCTGATGTGAAACTAAAAAGATAATACCAATTAACCTTCCCAGTTCTTCATCTTATCAACAATGCCAATTTATGTTAAATTCAGAAAAGATATTATTTTTTAAATAAAAATAGTATGGTAAGATTCACTCATAAGTACCAAGGGAGTGCAAATCCATAGACAAAAGTATTTACACGTCGATCAATAGGTTAATAAGGTCTCCAAAATCTCTCAATGAATAAAGAGGATAACCCATAATAAAAAAACTCAAGGTCTAGTATTTTAAAAAAGAAAAACAAATACTCATGGTCTAGAACCATTTATCTTTTACCCAATCAAATTCATCTTCTATCCAAACGCTCTACTATTTCTCTCTTTTCACACCACCAAAGAATAATAAGGGAGCGAAACTAAAATGTTTCTTCACTCCGTTAACACCCTTCCGTGCCCAAAATTCTTTTCTTCATAAACCAGCCATCACCCGATTGATGCCCAAAAGTCCATAAGCAAGGGTCCATAATTTATACATAAACGAACATCACAGAGGGATGTGATTACATGACTCCACCATCCTTCAGCATAAAAAACTCCTTCACCAATATTTTCCACCTCCTGATCAACTTGTTAAAGAGTAAGAATACACCCTCAACCTACCTCCCATGCAAAAAAAGCAACTCTATGTGGAGTATTAACCTTCTAGATTTGTTGACAAGGAAAACTGATGCCTGTAGCATCACTTCTAAAAAAATATTTGTAGAAAGATCTGACCGGAAAAGGCCTTCTAGTATTGAGTTTCTAAATTGGTTGATTTTTACTCTCGTTGACTACAGCTATAGTAAAGATATGGAGGAGAGTCTCATAATCTTTAACTTACCTCGTCATTGAAATTTCTCATAATTTCTACATCCCACTCTCCTCCCCTACTCCACCTTTCCCCCGCCCCCCAAAGCCACTATAAGACTCATGAATTGAAATATTCTTGTACCTCATAATCGCATAGGTCTGGAGGGACTGTTCTCTGAGTGAAACCCCACCCCCCCCCCCCCAACCAGGTATCATGCCAGAAGTTAATCCTATTCCTAATGTGAACCCTCCAGCTGATACAATCCTGGAATTTATTTTTGGACATGCATATTTTTTTCCACATCCCCTTCCCATGGGGTCTAGATGAGATCCTGATATACCACCCCCTATCTACAGTCCCAAATTTTGATCTTATCACCCTCCACAAGAGACTACCATTTTCATTCATGAATCCCCAAAGCCATTTTCATTGTAAAGCCATATTTTCAGAAAATATATTATTTAAAAGAATCAGCAAAGATATTTCAAAGGCAGAGCACCAAGTTCTTGTGTTAGCAGCTTAATTTTACAGCTATAGGTGAGAATTTGGTAAACAATAGGGTAAATATAAAATTTTCAAGAGCACAAGGACATATTATGCATCTTCTACTTGTAAAAGAAATAATCAGCACAAAGTGACCCTTAAGCCACCAATATTTTATTCATTTTTGCGAAGCAGTATAATAAAATCAGGGGATAAATTAGGAAAATTTTGTATGGTTATGTTGATGTGTTCATGGATCAAATTTATCTACCTTGTGGCAGTACGTGATGTAGGAAGAAATGGGTCTTTTAGCCTCAGATCCTGCTTGGGGCATAATACTCACTGCAGACAATTCCATGAAGACAAATAGATACATGGCTAACAAGTGCTTCATGAGGTCAAAACCAGAATCGAATCCCAATGAATCCCAAGGTCATCTTCCTGCCATCCCAAATCGAGAAGGCTTTTGGGTTTCATTCTCAAATTGATTAATCTAATTTGGATGCTTATACAGTGAAGGTGAGCTACAGGCTTTGAGTGGTCTTCCAGTAGCCAAGTCAATAAAAGGTTTTTGCACTCAGTTCCTTAGCCACTTAATCTTGTCAGAAAGAAATAGAAATAAAAGTATCATTCCTTGTTCTAACCATAAAAAGGATTTTGACAAACTCTAGATATCTTTGATGTAGGAAAAAACTGATAACTCCAAAAATTGACCTATAAGCCATGCATTTGTTGCGGGGAAGGATTGAAGATCGTCCCTACTGCCAAATTATATAATAATCTACTTTCCTTTTGTATTATAGATATCCTTCTCATTTAAGATATTAAATCCCTTTGTTATTTCTCTCTTAATTTTTTAACCATAAGTAGCTATTTACAATGTATAATTCTAGTATGTGTGCATGCATGTAAAGATCCATATAAGAAATATTAAGAAAAACCATTCTTTCTTCTGCGAGTTTCAACATTATCTTATGAGTATCAAGAATTAGGCAGGTTTACCTTGGACTAATCTTAACATATTACGAAGCTTATCAGATTGTAGTTTTTAGGAAGGCTAGTTGCTGAGGCTAGCCTATATATATGTGCGTCTACATATGTATATGCATCCCTTGGAATCAATAAAGTGTCTAAACAATTCCCTGAAACTACTCTATTAGATTAAATAGTTCTCTGTGACCCTTAAAGAGTAACTACTATTCAATCACAGGCCATAAGGGTACAAAATCTGTCAACCAATCAGCTCTCTTCATTTAGGATTTCATCTTAACCCGCGCCCTAACAATATCTCAGATCTGTCACTGTAACTATGCAGCCTCTTGAAACTCAGATTTATCAATAGAAAACAGATATATCAAGAGAAAGTTTTTTCTCTACTTTCTGGTCAAACCAGAACATTAAATCAAGAAATTTGAACTTTGGGTCCCAAAAATCAATTCCCTAAATTACCCTCGTCCCTCTATTACATGCTCTCATTTAATTGCCGCTACTTTGAAATAGGATTTTTTTTTTGAAAGAACTTTGAAATAGTATTTATGTTTGGTAAATTCTTAAAAATGATTAAAACAAACTACAACCTCAAAGAAAAGAAGGGGAGGGAGGAAGTCAACTTCTGTACCTTCAAAGTTAACAATGAGACAGCAGAGTAATTAAAATCATGCAGTACAGGATCACAATTTCCAATGTGGAAACAATGAAACAAAACTTATTCATAAATTATTTCCTCTTATCCTTTGTAAAGACCCTTTTTAATGATAGTTGCAGAATAAATGCGACTACAAATGAAAATAAGATTTAAAATTTATATCCCTAACCTTCTGTACAGTCCACGAAGATCACTGGATATAGAACTGCCCTGATTCTGCTCCACAATCACCTAGATAGATGGGTATCCCAATGATCAACTACAGGTCTTACAATCAATTCCAATCATGGAGTCTAGAAATGGAAAGTAAGAGTAATTAAAAGAAATGGTGAAGAATAATATTGAACCTGATTAGATGTCATTACAAGACAGTCTTCAGCAAGGTGGCCAGGCCTATTACATTTCCAACTACAATGCCAGGACCATAATCAGGAAAAAATGAAATGGAAAAGATGGAATAGAGAGGTGAAAGTTTTACACAGAAAAAGAACAAATACAATACAGAGGTATGATGATGCACTGGGATTCCATTTAGGTAATACTTAAGGTTGGATCAAAAGTTCTCCTTTTCAGATCAAATGAATCACTCATACTCCACAATTTCCACGCAAACCCAACACCAGCCATTTGAGACACCAATCAGTCATCTTTACCAAAGGCTTCGAATAGATCCCAAAAAGTGGACACAGAGAAAAAATGTGCTACATCAAGTGACTAAAATTATTTAGAAGATAAAAAATACTTAGCTTACAGTTTAAAACAAAAGGAGGGGAAATTTTTTACTATCAGATGCTTCATGAGCATAAATATCAAAAACACTTCACTCATTTAAGCTGCCTGATCTAAGAATAAGTCTCTTTGGCCCTCTGTCATCTCCCAAAAAGAAAAAACTATTGTGCATGGGTCCATTAAATTTTTTAACGAAATAAGGACAGTCACGAAAAAGTGTAAGGGTCGTTCTACCTTGGGGACCGGTACCTTGGCGAACAAGATTCATTAAAAAAGATCAAAAAAGGGTAGCTTAAGATTGAAGATAATGTCCAGCCATTACTTTAATCTCCCCTCACCTAGTTTTTATTCTTTCTTCTCATTTTTGCACAATTGAAGGGAAAAAGAAAAAATTTCTATGGCTATCCGAATATGAGCTCGTAAAGGAATAGTCCATGTGCATATAACAATCAACAGAGAAGATACTTGATAAGAAATGTACCATTTATAACTACAAAGACTAGATCCTTCCAAGGACAAATAATGGCTGTTATAATTACAAGTGTCCTCATCAAGTTCAGACATTGGTAAGGCGCGCTTGAGTCCAGAGGAAGCGGTATCTGAATGAAGCTTTCCCAAGGGGGGCTGGAAACTCACAACATGAAAGGATAAGAAAGCCATAAAACATAGAGAACAACTCTAAAAAAAGGGGGTAAAAAAAAGGATGTTGTCCATGCTATACAAACTGCAAAAGCACCTTGGTGGGTTCAAGACTTTTCAAAAGCTCAGCTTTGCAGTCCAGGCTGCAGATATCATCATCAGTCTATCAAAGAACATGCATCATATGCAAGGTATTAGGCAAATGGAAAGTAGGTATAAAATGATCAAACTTTGAATATGTAGCTCCCATGTACAACCTCATTGCAAATATATTCTCCATATTTACCACAAATTACACAAACAGGTTCTCCTGGAACAGGGAAACGTTGCTCATCCCTACTCTTAACTTGCTCTGCTGAACCAAAAAGATGCAAATTAAGCAAATCAGTCTAGAAGCTGGCCACATCTGCAACTAATACTCCTCAACTTACCAATTAAATGGTTATTAATCTTCCAAACAAAAGACCAAAAGCTGACTTTAAAAAATAATTGTTATTATTATTATGACAAAACAGATTCGAAAACACACCATAATCTAGAGAATCCTCCTCTTCTTTACTTTCTGAAGAAGCGCTTCGATCACCTGAGATTTAATTGTGATCATGAAATATTACAGTGAGCAAAAATTTACTGAAAAAGCAAACATATATTTGTGAAAGCTTATAGTAACAGAGTTTTCTTTTTTTTTGTTTTACAAAAGAAGACTTTAATTTATCTCAAAAAAATAAAAGAAGACTTTAATTAGAAGAAGATAGAGAAGTTACAGGCAAAGGAGGATAACCTATCCTCCAAAAAGAAAAAGAGAACAAAAACAGAAAAAAATAAGGAATGCAGATTGTGTCAGCACAAAATCACATCCAAATCCTTTTGTAGGATAAACAGCATAATGTCCTAAAGAAGCTGTTATCTTTGCCCAAAGAGAGGCAACAAATATCTTCTCTCTAAAATAATTAAGAAAATTAGACTTTAAAAATTCTCGCATTTCTCTCCAACAAAAGGACCAATAGACCTGCAAAATAGAACCTTTCCAATGCAACAAATGCTCCTTACTCCTGAAACTGCGTGAAGAAATAGAAATAAAGATCTCCAAGTTTACAGGACACACCCATAGACTTTAATGATAAAAATAACTAGTTCAAACCCTTCAAGCCATCTCATAGTGCAGACATAATTAATAATTGTATTCTGAGCTACACAAGCACATGAAGCACACATAAAAGGGAAGAGCTATTAACATTATAGAAAGAACTGAGAGAAACAAAGAAAACTTACATCCGAACAGAATAAAATTTTGGCTTCAACAACATTTTTGCACCAAGAGTCCAAAATTATCATATTCACTTGCTTTGTTTTATTTTATTTTATTTTTTGAGGAACAATTTTTCACTTTATTTAGCCCAAAAAATATAATCTAACACAGAACTGAGCTACTTGCCATACTTTGTTTCAAGACCAAGAAACTTTCTAGGAAAAATAAAGAAAAATCTCTAGAAGATTATTAATGCTCTGATTAGAACAGACTGCTTTCTGGAGAATACTTACTCTTCCTAAAAGTAGAAACCACCAATTCCTAATGTAACAAGGAAACTAGAGACCTAATACTAATATCCTATAAGGAAACTAAAGACCTGCTGTAATATACTTCTAATACTAAAAGGAAAATGCAGAACAGCAAATTTGTAATGGTAGAATTAGGAAATAAAGCAGATAATAATGAAAAAATCTAAGCTGAAGTTAATCCTGATGAATCTCGGAAAATCTATATGCCTGCTGTCCAAGTTTTCTTTCCTATATTATTGAGAAAAACCTGCAACTTATGATGTTGAGAATCCGGCTTATCCTGTTCTGCATCATTGTCAAATTCAAGGTTGTCCTAAACAGAGTTAATTATCAATATCTTAACGTGCTGAAACGAATAATCCAAACTGCACTCAATTATGTGGAACTACATGTCAAAAAGTGAAGGATATAACACAAACATAGATGAAGTCAAAGTGGAACTTACTTTCATAACCTACTAACTTTATACCCGCAGTGGGGGCTTCCTGCAACAAATAGAAATCAACTATCTGAGATGACGGCATATTGGAATCTAAATTTGGACATAAATAACAAATTGTAGTTTACCAAAACATCAACAGGTAATTCCTCATACGCCTGAGACGAACTCAATTCTTTTCTGCTCATAGAAAGCATATTAAACCACTAGATATTAAGATCAAATTGTAAGTAAAACGTATTGATCAAATCAAAGTAGCATTTGCAATAACTAAAATTAAATAAACTGGACTAGTTGCCTTCTTTTGTTGATATAATCTTGATGGGACATAGGCCCATCATCCTCTTCCATTACATGGCTGCCGTTTGCCGGTGGTTTGGACACGCGGCGTCGTTTTGGGCTGGGCTGATGCTCGGCAGCAGGAGGTGGTTGTTGCTCGGCTGGAGGAGCATTTCCAGTGGCAATGTTGTACGCTATAAAGAAAGTATAGAAACGCTTCAAAGACAACAAGAAAACTGCAATTCTCCGTTTGGCTACCGATAAACCGAAGAAAGGAAAACTAATACTTGTCTGAAATAAGTTTTTTTCTGTGAGAAAAAAAGAATCATATCCGTTGATTTCGCTTTTTGTTTACTAAATTTTATCAGACGCCAAACAGGTGAAAACTGCAAAAGGCTGCGAGAAATAGAAAAGGTACCTCTCAGGTTTTGAAGCACAGATGAGAGACTGACATCTTTTCTGTAACAAAGCGAGGAATTCTTATAAAAATTGGTTCTCGTTCCCATCCCTCCTTTCTCCCAGCTTCACTTGCTAGTCCAGTTCACGGAAACTAGACACCATATGTCAATGGCTGCGAGAGAGA
This sequence comes from Carica papaya, assembly GCF_000150535.2. Next base: position 1,522,983 of record NW_019014663.1, on the reverse strand, counting down.
ATGACCTCTGTTCCTGAAACTTTTCTTTTTGATTAAGGAATTTGTTTCTGAAACTTAATTTGGAAATTAGGTTTACTTTTAGCAAGGCGGAGATTCCTCGTCATAAAAATTAGTGGGGAGTACGCAATTAGGATTATAAATTATGGTTTACATTATAATTCAATTTTCATTTTTTTTTTAAAAAAAAAAAGGTCTTTAAATTCTCATAAAATAAGTTCAAAATTGATTTTTCTCAAAATGATAAAAATTAATGGACTGACATTAAAAAATAATTTCAAAACACAATTTTTTCCATTTAGTACAAAGTTAAAAAAAAAATATTTAGAAATAGTCAGTCATAAATTTCTTCCTATTATTTAATATTTTTTGAATGTTATAAACAGGTTTCACGCAAATGGGTATTAAACAAGTTTCAGGAATGAGTAAAATGAAAAACTAGAGACTGGAAAATATTGGTTTTTGTTTACACGGTTGGATGGAAGGATGAAAACTGGGAGCTAAATTCTCGAATATTTATGTTATAACTAGTTCTAAAAATATATACGTTAAAGAAGTTTTATGTGAGGGTTAGAAGAAGGAGGAGTTATATGTGGAGATCACACGAAATCTTAATAATATGAAGAGTTATTGAGCATGCTAAAATCAGTGTTCTTAATTAAGAATCATGATCAACTGCAAGCAGAAAATGCATATTTACTATTACTAAAGCTTAAAATGAGGGGAAAGATACTGGTGAATTGGTATTGCTTGTGCAAGAAGGTGGGAGGAGACATGTAACCAAATACTTCTTATGTCGCTGCGTTGTGTAAGTTGTGGTTTGTAGCTTATGATATGTTTTAGGTCATTGCCGGGACAGCGAAGGATGAACTTCGGACTTGGAAGGATTTAATTAAGCTGGAAAGGGTTTTGAGTCTTATTCCATTATCATTTTTCTTTTCCTTTTTTTTTTTTTTTTGGGGTTTTGAAGGCATGAATGAGGATATCTTTGGGTCAACCATTGTACTACAAATAAGATTCCAGAAAAACTTGGATTGCACTCCCCTAGTTTCTATACTCAAATCATACCATTATATATTTTTATTTTTTAAAATAATAACATAAACAAACTCCCCCCAAATATTTAAAGTAGATAATCAGGAGGGACCGAATGGGATGAGAACTCCTTTTCCCCTCATTGTCTGCAATGATGACGTTCCCCAATACTGGGAGATTCCTTGCTGCGTCTCCATTGGTTTTGAATAAAATTATCATCCCCACTATTTGGACTATTGAACTAAATAAACTCACAAAACATCAAGGTGGACCACGGACACGATGTGGTCTAAACTTCAATAATGCCTTGCCTTGACCTCTGTCACTAGACAACAAAACCCTATTAACTGCTCCTTACGAGCTTAAAAAACCAATCTTATCCTTTCCACAAATACCAAAAGTGGTTCGCATCCATTTAACTTCAATCCAAGCTCGTGTCAAAACGGTACTTTGGCAACAGCCTGAAGAAAGATAGTTCAAAGTCAATGATGACGACAGCGTTTGGAGTTCAACCAGAAACAAAAAGTGATCAAATAGATAATTTTAGGAGACAATCAAGCAAAACCCTTCACCTTTACAAAGTATCTTCCAGGAAGAATTGAGTCACGGGATGGGTAGGATTGGCTGCAACATCAATGGAAATCTTGATGACACGAAATTCAGTGAGCCTATGCCATGGATTGGCATCTACGTAGCAGCAGCGTCTCTGACCTGTGCAGCGGCAATGGGCGCAGACGTCATCCATTGCTTCCACCATAGGAAGCTCTGGTTTCCTTGTAAGTTCTTCTCTCTTAATTCCGTTTCTCTGACTTTAATTGGAGTCGCAATCAAGCTCTCAGTGGATCTGAATACCTCCATGCCTCGCTGCCAGGATCAACTGGCAAAACTAAGCAGCTCTGTTTTTATCTGCACAATAATGGGTAATTCCATGCCTTCTCTTGGTATCATGGAGAATACAGAACTTTTCTCAAACATTATAGCTCTGGGAATACTTGTTATTACCGTTGTCGTCAATGTTGGCATTCAATTAGGAACTGGAGTCATTTACATTTTCTGGAAAGAACACGCTTTTATCATGTTTATCATGCTTGTGATGCTTTTGATCCTCAGTTTTTCCGCTTTACCTGTTCCAACTACAAAGCATTATCTAGAGAAGAAGTACAAGAAAAAACATGAAATAGCCCAGAAAGAAAGCTTAAGCGAAACAGACACCATAGCACTTGAGAAACTCAAAAAAAACCTAATGGAATATTGTATGATGGCTCATACCAGCAGCCCTCAGTTTGTTATGGGACGTTCGGTGACATGCATTGCCTCAGGTGCATTCAGCCTCCTGGCTGCCATAACTTTAGCAGAAGCCATGCTTAGATCTTACTTGGTGCGTGATTCATTCAAATTTTGTATCGGTGAATCTGATTACAAGTGGTCAACTACAGTAGTTCTTATTATACAGACAATTGCAGTAGTAGTGGGTACCATAGCTCCAGCACTTCGATGGCTGCTAGCCATAAATTTCAGGTGTGCAAGTAGAGGGAAACAAATCCGCAAAGTAAAACTCAAAGTAGAACACTACTGGATCCAGAGCCTGGTTGAAATGAAAGAGAAGTCATTAGGTTTACGAATCCAAAATCGTCATTGCAGGAAACTTGTCCATGAAACCAAAAATCTAATTCTGGACTTGTGTATTGCTATCCAGTCTGGAATCGTGATAGTAAGCAAGTTGATCACGTGCATTTCAATATGCATGATAGCCCAGATCTTGGTATGCTTTGACTTTTGCAAACAGCTCAAGAAATTCATACCCCAAAACAGCATTATGAACAATGAATCCGGTTCAGAGTCATCTACTAGCACAAAGTTGGATCTCGGTCGTTTTGTTTTGCATCTTGAAGGTGAAGATCAACTGGTTGAGTTGATGATGAAGAACAACCGAGATGCTACAGATCACCGAATAAGGATGGGGAAAAGGAAACAGCCAAAACATCTCATAAAACTACTGGAAAAAGCAGCTTTTTCAAACGGATTCCAAGGAATTAAGGAATTTGACAGTGATGAGGTTCCCTCCCTAGATTCTGAAGAACCACCAAATTGCTGGGCTCTCCCTGTGGTGACGCTCACAAGCATTGCAGTTGCCCTTCCAGACATCAACCCCTACTTGAAGAAGCAGTTACTACTTGGTGTCAATGAAGGACTCACGTATATCAGACTTGTTGAGAAGAACTTGGACACTGGAAGAAAATTGAGAAACATCACAAGGACTGCAGATTTTGTGTGGCTGGGAGTCGATCTCTATCACAAATGGCTTGATGTTGACCTCCACAAACTGGCCCTCCAAAGGAGAAGTCCAAAGGACACACTCGAAGAGCTTGCTGACAATGCAAAGAATAGGCTTTTAGAATTCAATAGGCCAACTGTAAATGGATGTTGGAAAGAAAGCGCTTCAAAATGGCCCATTAAGGTACTGGCTGCAAACTCCATGTATAGAATAAGTAAAACTCTTTTGCTAAATGAAGAAAGCAGAAATTACCAGATGAGTAAAAGCTTGTTTGAAGGACTTGTTATCATGATGTCTCATATTATCAGCGCTTGTTTGAGTAATCTACAGAGAGTTATATACAACAAGTGTTTGACCACCTCCATTGAAGAGAGGGAAGAAAGTGTAAGACATGCAGCTTTCCATCTGGGTGAAACTGATAAGATTCTGAAAATTTTAGAGCAGAAGACATTTCCCAAGTTGGATCCTGATCAGATGGCCTGCATTGATCAGTGGCGTTTGTCATATAAGCTGGAGAACCCTCAGTCCTATAGTTTACCATCAAAGAGTGATATGTTCTCATCTGGTATAAGTGACTTGTGCCTAAGTGTAGAGTAAATTTTGACAACCCTGAAACCGAGAAAAAGAGAAGCAGTTTATGTTGTACACGACCAAGAGAATTTTGTAAAACAAATCTAGCATGAAGCTTGTAGAAAATAGTTTCAGCTTTTCTAGTGTAGTTTTTCAATTAATTCTATTATTGCATAAAGAATAACGTCTCATTCAGAAACTATAAATAGACATATCATAGAACAGGAAAATCTGTTATATGCCACCAAATCAATTCAACCAAACATATATGAAAAACATGAAGAGGTGGCAGGCAAAACAACTATGATAAGACAGAAGCAATGACATGATAGAGAGGCCTTATACCTGATACTAAGTAGCCAAACTCATAGCAGATTCTCCATCACTTGGCACACTTCAAAAGTGAGTAATCAGTATACATGTTATTCCATGGAGTTATGTCAGAAAGTGAAGTTCAATTGAATTTTAAAACACAATATTTTTTAGGGAAAAGTGTGTAATATTGCAAATAAAGCATACAGTTTTCGGGAAATCTCGTCAAATCTGGGAGTGCCAACGCATTTATATCTTGATAATGAGAGATGGTAATTAAGTAATGGCTCCTGATGATATCCAAGGAAGGAAACATTAATGATATTAAGCAGTAAGCACGGAATTTTCTTTTCTTTTTTCTTGGTTGATGCGCCATTATAACTGAGCTCCATAACAAGGGTTCAGGCAATCAAGGAGCTTTTCGAGATTGACAATCAGGAAATTCAAAGCCTTTAAACCAAGCAAACCAAATTAATAATGAATTCATATAACATTAGGAACACAATTTTTATGATCCAGAAAACCAAGTGTGAGGTCAGAGCACTAGAAAATATATAAACTAAGAGTGCCATCACACTCCTAGCATCAGAAATCAAAGGCTTTAAGCTAAGCACACCAAACAACTAATGAACTATAACACTAAACTAGAAACATGTAATTCTTATGATCAAGTTAACCAAGTGTGAGATAGAGCATCACAAAATAAATAAATCAGGTTTGTCTACCTCTAGAAAATAAAATAAACCAAATTTGCTGTCATCCATCCTAGTGTCAGATATTGGAGAGAATCTTCTTTTGATTCCAAATTTATAGATTTCCAGCAAATAACTGCTTAATTTCACACTTCTGTTTTTGGATACAAAAGAAAAATTATTGTAAAGAGAGAAGAAAATAGTACATTACTTGTAGAGGATAGAAGATCCTCAAAATAGAGAAGGAAAACAAGAAAAATCGAAGTCCAAATAAACAGTTCCCGATCTTTTTGTAAAATTGGTAAAGGGACACGCCAAGAACCATGTGTGCCAAGCCTGGAATCCTGAGATTCATCAGAAATGTCAGAGTAAATTGCAAACTTGTAAGTGTAGTTAAAAATAATAAAGTTTCGGGCATTTCCCTTAGATCTTTTAACATCATCTATCACTTCATTAGCAACTAGAGAGGATTCATCTGCAATGTTATAGTTGTAATCTCGAATTTGCTAGTGCACAGTTAAGTATATCCATCCAAAATTATATGAAAATATGCTAATATTCATTTATCAGTAACGGGATTGACAAACTTACATGCATTACTCCCCTCCTATATTTAAGTAGTTTCAGTTGCATCAGAAATTCGGTACTAATCCAATCAGAGTTGGGGTTATCAGCTTTATTCTCATCATGTTTGGTTAAAAAAGGAAACTTTTCAGCCCAGATTAGCTCTTTTCACCAAAGTCTAGGTATTAACCAAGATTGAACATGACATACCTACAGATACACCTACCTTATGATTTCGAGTCGACTGTTTAAATTCGCGTAAATCTAAAAACAGAGCTCAATGAAAGAAGCACGAGATGAAATCAAAACTACTTGGCAGGGAAGGTAATTGCGCTTTATCGATTATCGATTCAACAGCCTTAGTACTGAAAATAGTAGCTTCAATTTAGAGTTTTCCTTTGAAGACATCAATAAGGATGTAGAGAAAGGCATTACTTAAGACCAATATGAATGCTCCTCCGGAATCACAGCTATAAACAATGTTTCCATTAAATTTCTTTTCTGCGTAGTTTTCCAAACAACAAACGCGAATTTAAACAACACATACATACATATACAAGAGAAACAAATCAAGAGTCGGAAAAATGTCCAAAACTAATTGCTAAAGTTTCTCATTAAGATCTCCAAAGTGAAGTACACCAATCGAACAAACAAATCATGAGGAAAGTACATAAACGGGACCTGAAAATCAAATAAGCGCAGCAGCTAATCAAAATCATCGTCCCTCTTCTTGGGCTTGCGATAGTTTTCTTCGATGTGCTTGGCTATCACGAGACCGCTGTTCGCTAGCTTCCTGATGTTGGGGACGTTGTAGTTCTGAGCAAGGTAAACGCCAAAGATTGTGCCCACCGTGAATGAGAATCCGCTTCTGAGTATACCCATTGGTGCGTTTGTTTTTTTGTCGGAACAAAATCAAATCTGATGCTATTGAAAACTAATCAAAATTTCGTATTTAATAGGAGCGACGAACAGAGGTTTTGACTTTGGTGTACTCCACTGAGCCTCTTTGTATGTAGGAATCGCCGTGTTGCCCAAGCTTAAAAATTTTGTTTTTTCAACAAAACCCATTCTTTCAATTTAATTTTCAAAAACATCCATACTTTCAGTTTCGTGCCTGGTGATTGCCACGGTTCGTCTATGGAGTGGGGTGCATCCTCTCGAACCGGGCTCAGAGAGAAAAAACTTCTATTCATATTTGTCTCATAGGCAAAATTATTTTAAATTTAATTACATAATTTTATAGAACTATCACTCAATATCCATCTTATAACCTATATTTTGAGAAAATCACTCTGTTCACTATCCATATATTTTAGTACTTGTTTTCCATATCTATATCATATTCGTAATAAATATTTTTTTCTCACTCATATACGAGTATTTCTTTTTTTTATATATACAAATGGAGAAACAAACACAGAAAAAAACGAAAAAAAAAAGCACGTCTAGATGTTACACATTTTAAGTCAGGAGACCTCGACGAAATCCTTTTTAATGATGTTCAAAATTTTCAAATGAAATTGTTGTAGGGAATGTGGTCCAAATGGCCAGTCAAAAACCTGATTTACCAAATAATCCACATACCAATTTCCTTCCCGATAGACATATTATATCTTAATAGTCCAATCTTTTATGAGTCAAATCTTAATAGCCAAGATGATATTAGAATTCACGTTAACCGGGATCACATCATTGTTGAGAACTTTATTAAGAACCTAGATGATAAAAGTATTATCCATCTCCAAGATAATATGGTGCGAGCCCAGGTTTTGAGCTAAATCGAGGTCATCCAAGGTCCCACACAGTTCCGCCTGGAGGATGGAGCAAACACCAATATTCCTGAGTTGTCTCCCAAGCCACTAACCATTGTTATCCCTACCTAGTGTACCAGCACAGGCCATGCCACTACTTTCACGAAGGGCCTCATCCGTGTTGATCTTGATCCAATTCTAGGGAGGCAGTGTCCAACTGATGATCTTCTCCTGCTTCTGAATGTGACAGCCAGAGATGGTAGACCTGAAATTAAAGGCTTGAAAAGTGTACTCAGTCATTCTGAACACCTCATGTCTCAATTCCTCCAAACTAAGAGGACTCCCATCGAATATGAAAGCATTTCGTTGTTTCCAAAGTAACCAGCAAGTGATGTCAAACACAATCTTCCAATCTTATAAAGAAAAGCATCAACTATGCTTGTTATGCAGGTTAGCGCAAACCCAATCATCGAATGACGTGCTGAAAAATTTGTGGACAACGGTTTGTGGAATAATCTTTCGCTAAAAGGCCCTTCGCCTGATAACACTCCCTCAAAATATTGTTCATGTCCTCAATGCCTAGCCCATATACAGTATAAATTGGATCATCTGTCACGTGTCTACGGACCCGTTTCTTGCTAGTAAGCAATCCTTTTTGCAGACCAGCCAAAGAAAATGGTGAATACATTGTGCACATAGCCACTTCCACGCTAAATTCCACCTATTATCTGTAAAAAGAGAAAAGATGTCAGAAATCATATTGTAAGCGGATTTAACAGAAAACTTATCATCCAGCGAGAGTCCCCAATACTGTACATCTGCCTCGATACCATCATGTGGGACACTGACAGCAACTAGCTACAGGAGTACCCTAGTCAGGAGCATGCTCTACAAATGGTTCCAATCCTATTGACCATACGGAATCACCAGATCCTTAACTTTTTGGGACCCGTGGGTGTCATCGATACTGCACATCCTCTCAGTCAGTTATCGTCCCAAAATCTCACTACAATGCCATCACCGACGTATCAAGCCAACCCATACTGCAGATCCTCCCAGGGACCATTTAACTTCCTCCATATATGAGAGCAGAAACCTAAGTTGTTGATTGCCTTATAATAAAAATCTCACTTATACTTATGACATAGGATTTTGACCCAAAGGAGTTATAGTTTTGTGATAATATTAAAACTCACTTCATGAGAAAAGCTTTATTGAGGGTTTCGAGACTCAGAATACCACCTCCCCCATGAGTGGTAAGCCGGCACATATTATTTTAGCTGATAAGGCTCAATTTTCTCGCACCACTAGATGAGCCCCATATGAAATCCTGCACGAGCCGATCGATCTGATCACAGAATGAACTGAGGAGGGTAGCGGTCTGCATAATGTAGGCAAGGATAGCCATAAGGACATTTGGCTAAAGTTAGGCGACCAGCCATGGACAAGCTGTAACGGCCCCCGTAGCCTTGAAATGAATTATGTGTATTAAAAAGGTCACATGCGGAAGCGGAATAAAAATTTGATTAACATCCCTTACACTAAAACCAAAAACGTGCTCAAAGTATAAAAGAACAAACTAACTAAAAGAGAGACTCGAAAATAAAAGCTATAAATATAATTACGGAGTCTTCAGGCGTCCCCTTCGCCGTCTTCCTGCGGAACGGGCTCGGGAACAATGTCTTCCTGATCTGAAATGATTAAATAAGGAATGAGCTACACCAGCCCAGTAAAGACATCACACTATCTCACCGTCACGGAGGTAAAGGTGGGTAGAAAACACAAAAAGACCAATGGAGCATAATTTACAATAAACTCGTTTATTAACATAAAAACCTTTACTATCCACTTACCTCGGTGAAATTCATAAAACAATATACGAAAGCAGTAACATTATAATTATCATGAAATCATATGAGCTGTATAACATAATACTTATCACACCTTTTGCAATTCAATCATTACACAACATATTTTTCCTCATTTACCAGCCTACTAGTATCCATGGGGATCCATAGGGGTCCCGCTACCCGTGAACCCTTAACATTTGTAATCAGATTCCAGGGTCGTCCCCATACCCCGTCCAGTATGGGCGCCAAAACTATAAACCTCAATACCATGTCCGGTATGAGGGTGAAACGGGTTGTCCCTATACCCCGTCCGGTATGGGCGCCAAAACACATAAGGTCTCCATACCTCGTCCGGTATAAGAGACCACAATCCCAGTAGGGTTCCCTACGGACCCGGTCCGTCCACCATCTCCCAAGATATCTAGTCAGGCTGACCACAGTATACAATTATCAATTTACATAACCTCTCATTCCCCTTTTCCTCAGTCAGCATCATCAATTCACACACAAACAAGCAAACTAGTAATTTATGCCAAACAAGACAACATACAACATCGGGTTCTTAGTCATTCAACCTATAATCAATAAAACAGTAATACATGCACATGAAACTATGAAATGAAAACATCAGACCTCATACTGCATTTAAAGCCGTAAAATAGGCCAAACAACAGCTAACAGACAAACACACCAGACTCGGGCTCCATTAGCGACCTTAAACTATTTCACACATCTGTTGATTCATGAAATACCGTTTTATCATTTATTGAACTTTAATACCGTAATAGAAAATAGGATGAGGGGTCCTTACTCGTTTTGGAGTCCGAACACGGCTTCACAGTGTGCCTACAGGCTGTCCCTAATTTTTCCTGAATTTTTTCCGGGGAACTGAAACGCACTACTGGTACCTGCATGTGTTCCAAAAAATCCCAAATTAGGCCCAGGGCCCCTTTTTGGCCAATATCGCAATTCCGGCACGGCGGCTCCGCCGTGCTCCGGCGACAGCGCCGCCGCAAGCGGCGGCGATTCGCCTCGATTTGGCCATTTTCGGCCACACTTGCATCGGTCCTTGCGATAAAACAACCCTAGGGCCCTCGGGGGGTCAAAAAATTACGGAAAACCGAAGCTTACCGGCGGCAGTGCTCTCAGGTGCGGCGGCTCTCCGGTGAGGTTCGTGTTTTGGTGACTCGGCTCCGATCAACTGTGCGGTGAAGGTTGGGTCTCGGTGATGATAAGCTGCAATGTATATGATTGCCGCTCGGAAATTAAGGACAGAAGAGAGAGGGCTTCTTCTGTGATAGAGATGGCCTGAGCTGCTTGGAGTCGCGCTGAAGAAAACACAGAGATGGGTGATATTTGTGCTTATGTCAATAAGTAGAGGCCAGTAATTGGTTCTGCGAGTAGAAGGAAAATAAAGAATGAGAAGAACAATTTGAGGGGATTTTTCTGAGTATCTTGCGAAGAATCCATGGAGAAGATGAGCTCTCTCTCTCTTCTCGGCCTCCTCCCTCTCTCTACGCCCCTTTGGCCTCAGGGATTTCTCCTTTCTCTGTTTCGAGTTTCGCTCTTTATAGTGGAGCGAAGCTGTTTAGATCAGCATCCCCGCACTGAAGATTCTCCAAAAATCACGAAAACCCATCTCTTCCCGCTCGCGACTTTGCTTCCTTCTTCTTCTCCCGTTCTCTGCGCCACCACACTGCTTTTTTTTATTTATTTATTTTTTAGGGTAAATAAATAATAAATGAGGAAATTACAAAAATGCCCACGTTTTGGGCGTTACACAAGCTATTAGTTTTCCAACCAAATAGCTTCTCCCGCACATTCTCCAAAATATACCTGTAGGTGTCCTTGGTTACCCTGTCGTGAAAAAGAGGGACGCTTAGGTAATTACCTAGATTCTTGGAAACCTGAAACCCAAAGGTCAAGCTAATATGGTGAGCGTCACTATCAGCGATGTTATGAGAGAAGAAGATACGGGTTTTAGACATGCTGATTTTATGCCCATAACTCTCGCAGAACTCTACGAGCACCGTCTTGATAACCTGCACCTGACTATTTGAAGTCTCACTAAAGAGAATAAAATCATCCGCAAAGAAAAGATGCAATAACTTGGGGCCTCTCTTACTCAGAGAGACAATGCGCAAAGCCTCACTGCTGACCAACTAATCAATATATTGGGATAGACACTCCATACACAACACAAAGGTGGAAGACGAAAAGAGATCGCACTGGCGAATATCTCTCGAGGGAACAAACTCTTAATGGATTCTCCGTTCCACAAGAGCTGCATTGAGCCAGAACAGATGCAATGCATGATAACTTGAGTAAGAGCATATGAGAAGCCAATGTCCCGAAGGGTATCCTCAATGAAATCTCAACTGAGTCTATCATAGGTTTTTTCAAGCTCCACTTTGATAATCATCTAACTGACCTTGCCTTTCTTACACCTCATCGAGCGAATGACTTCCTAAGCCATAATGATATTATATGATATGCTACGGCCTTCGACAAAGCTTGCTTGAGTCTTATTGATCATACTAGACATAATACTCTTAAGCTTGTTGGCAATAATTTTAGTAATAATTTTATAAGAGACATTGAGCAGGCTTATAGGAGCAAAAATCCTTGATAGGCGTGAGTCTCGCCACCTTAGGGATCAAAGTGATTAAAGTTCTACTAAGGTCTTTCTCCATCTAATAGAGTGGGTAAAGACAAATTAACAAGTAATGTGTTCTATTCATCATCCTTATTCGAACTTCTTTATGAAATAAAAAAATTATTTAAAAGTAAATGTAATGTAATATAATAAAAGTAATTATGAAGATCAATCAAATAATGTAATAGGTAAAATTTTCTTGTAACCCTTAAACATCAAAATGCAATATTTATATATTTTGTTGTCCAAGATGCAGCTTCCTCTTTGTTAGAGAAACAAATTTAGCCCTTTGTTTATAAAGCTCTCCAATCTTCCTTTTTAAGATCTTAAAACTATATTGTCAGTCCATATCCAGATACCTTAGAATTTCATTAACAAACTTTGGCAATTTCGTTATGCTCCCACTTGTAATCACTCTACTAGTACTAAACGTGTTCTTCAGTAAGGGCATTTAAATCTTGGCTTGTTCTTCTCTAAATCAACTATTAGTTTGTAATACTTTATTAATACTAACTAACATATATATATACATATCTTTATTTATTCGCGTTAATTTTTACTTTAAATAGAAATAAATTAAGATAATAGGAATGTAAAAAATATATATTTATGGTAATATATAATATGTAATAGGCCTTGGTCCAATTATATTAAAATGATCCGAATTTTAGAGCTTAATTAACACAAAAATCCAATTATGAAGCATCCAATTAAGAATTCATAAAGATTGAGCAAAAGAGAGAAATAAAATAAAATAAAATAAACAGAGCAATTTCAACATCATGGGAAGTGATATCTTCTTGTTTATATATACATATATATAATTTATAACTATGTAAATAAACACAAAATTATAAAGTTGGTGATTAGTCCCAGGTGATTTCATGATTGGCTTGGATTGGTTACTTGTGTCCTCGTCAGTTTTTTCTCTAGTTGAAAAGGATATGCATATAACAATAGTGAATATATATATGTGTGTGTATATATATTATACGTCCACAAACGCACGTCCATCATCAGCCGAAAGTTGTGATCATCATCTACTTTTACAAGTTATCCTTTTGTGCAACACTCGATAACAGAAGAGATAGGTAGCCTCTTGTTATCCCCTAAACGAAAAAAAAATAAAAATTCTCAACTTTCTTATCTGCAACAACTGAAAAAAATCATAGCCTGTAATATGAAGGTTTCACTATATATACATGTATATATATATATATATACATGACTGTAACTTGCTTATTATAAGGTCCTATAGTTTTAAACATTCAGTTAATTCATAGTTACTTCACTTGAGACTACATTATTTTCGGAATATTGGAAAAAAAAATTAAGCATTCTTCGGTTTGGACGGACTTGATTGTAATGCGTTAATTTGAAAAACGTTGTCGTTTTGGACGTCTCAATATATATATACATGTTTCTGTGGTGATGAAATCGGGGCGGGAAAGTGACTACTGCTAGCAAGACCCATAAAAAGATATATATATATATATATATATATAACAAAATTAATTTAGAGGTCATGGATCAAGTTTGTCCGAGTAAGAGCTCCACTGAGTTTTATGGTGCAGAGGAAAAGAAACTGGTCCCTCAACCATGGGACCCAAATGAGAAAATGAGACAGACATCAACTCTTCTTGGCTAATTATATATATATATATATATGTATGTATCTACGTCATTTTATTAATTTGATCTTTTAACTTGCATATATTGAGTGCTTGCTTTTTGGGTTATGCATAAAAAAAACTGCGTTCTTTTTACGCTTGCTAACATGTCATTAAAAAGAAGAAGAAGAAAAAAAAAAAAAAAGGCAATGAAAAACAAAAATAGTGAAGGGAATATTGGATATATGCATATGTATATATATAGTGGCCGAATCTATGAAAAAGATCAGCAAAAGGTTGTGTTTTTAAGTCTTTTGAAGTTATGATCTTAATTCCATATATTTGTTTCAAACTTACACATTTTATTGATTATTTTGATCTGAATTTACTTTATCGAATTCAAAAACTTTATATTCTTACCAACATATTATAATTATTTTCTCTTTTTTCAATAGATATATAGCGTACTTTATTATTCTTTCATTTGAGCCTTTGATATTCGTCTGATCGAAAATAATGATAACAACGGGTGAAAAAAAATTTTCAATTAGATTTGTTCCATGTAATAATTTATTTTTAAATTATTAAATATCATGTAGTTAATTCATCATTTTAAAAAAAAAAATTGAGGTACTTTACTTGTAAACTTATTTAAAGAATTATTAATTTTGAGTTAATAAAAATTCAAGTTTTCTTCACTTCAAAAAAAAATTCCAATAAATGGTATCAGAATCTTTCTTGATAATGAGTATGCGTCAAAAATATATTTAAAAAAATATATAAATTTCTTACATTAAATATATTTTCAAATATTTTTCTTTTGCCTTCACTTCCTATTTTCATAAAGAAAAAAATTATCAATTATCAGCTGTGAAAATGCAAACATATCCACAATTCTTTGATTTGTAGAGTGTGGTTAAAGATGATGGTAAAATTTTATTACTGTCACCTCATCCAATTGCAACTTAATTAAATAGCCATATAAAGAAAAATCCAAGAAGTTCAAAATAAAAATTTGTATGTATTTTTCGTTCCTGAAATAATTTTTACTAGTATCATGTTTTGTGAAATTCCAAAATATATATGAAATTCACTTAAAATTAAGTATTTAGGTAATGATCAAATCAGGTCGATGCATGTTTTGAACCTAAAGAGGGAATTTGATGTTCACAAAATGAATCAATCAAAAGGAATCAAATAGTATGTTAACAAGCTCATGACAATTGTTAACGTAATCAGATTGTTTGGTGAAGAGTTTTTAAATAATAAAATTGTTGAAAAAATTCTTGTAAATTTATCTAAAAAATTTGAGTAACAGATTTCACTACTTAAAAAATTTTAAAGATCTCTTACAAATTATAATTGTAGAATTAACTAATATTTTACAAGTTGTTGAGTAAAGAAGAGCAATTAGAAATGAAAAAATAATAGAAACAAATCTTCATCAACATTAAAAAAAAAAAAAAAAATTCTACCATACAGAGTATGTAAGAAAAATAATCATAATAAAAAAAAATCATTGGTATAAAGGTAAACTACAATGTTTTAATTATAAAATATTTGAGCATATATAAAATAATTACAAGTTTAAGAATTAGCAATCAAATTTTGTTCAAGATAAACGAATCTCTTTTTTTTTTTTTAATTTAGAGAGAAATCTTGTAAGAGAATACCAAATTTGGGTGAAAAGTGCATCTGTAATTGAAGATTAATGAGAAATGCATCAAGAGTAAGACATGTTGGAGAGAGATGTTTCAACAATACAAATCTGGTATCTATAATTTTATTCGTTAATTTTGTAGTCAAATAGGATTTGTCTTTTAACTAATTAATTAGACTCTTGGTCTATCTTAAATTGTGATAATTTATTTTTAGTAGATTAAATATCGCATAAACTAATATTTTAAGTAGTAGTGTATTTTTTTTAAGCAAATCTATTTAAAACGTACTAAATTGTTAATTTTGAGTCACTTGAAGAAAATACAACATACATATGTAATATATATATATATATATATACACACATGTTCTCCAACTAGCTACACCATTTTGCGCAAGTTAATCACCATCTTTCCTAATATATTCTTGGCAATGTTTTTACTTTATATATGGGGTATATGTATGCTTCCAGTCAAATTTATATATATATACATCATTGTATAATGACTCAAGATATAAGTTGGCAAGTGATGTTAAATTTGGTGATGACCCACCAACCAGCATGATTGATCAAGGGAGAGGGAAAAGCTAGCTGGTTGACTGACATTTGGATGAGAGCATGTACATGTATATGATCTATATAAATACAAATATAAATTAAAGCTAAAATATCGATTCCTCACTCCTGGGGAGGCTTCTCGATGACAAAAGCGCTTTCACCACTTGTGTATGCATGAAAAAGCTACTTTTATTGATATACTTTCTCGAGAAAGATGTATAATTTAGATCTCGCAAAAAGACCTGTACTGCTAATTTAACTCCTTTCCCCCCACAAAATCTCTCACTCTTTCTCGTATATTATGGAGTTTATTATATATATAAAAAAAAAAAAAACATATTAATTAGTTTTGCTAATACTAGATTATGATTCTGGAAGCTATATAATTATATTAATCATTACTTAATCTGATCAAGGATATATTGTCCGATCTGTTTTTTCTGCTTGTGTTTTTACTATCAATTTGGACCCACTTGAAGAGGCCACGAATGGATTGGATATTTGATTCTCATTTAAACAATTAAATGTGTTATTAATTTATATCGATTAAATTTTTAGAAGATTACGGTCAAAACTTTGAGAATTGATCCAATTAGTTTGGCACTTAATGCATAATGTATATAGAAAATTATTTCAATATGATATATATATATATAATTCTATTGTTATGAAGGAATTACAAAAGCTTGCAAGGTGACGAACTGGGTTTCAGGAATTCTTTCTAACAAGAGACTGGAAATCTTTGAATGCTCGAAAATTTCTCTTTCAATGATTTGTCTTTTTTTTCTTTTTTTTTTTCCTTTTACGTTGTTTCATTAGATAATGATATTTATATCGTAAATATATATTTGTATAGCGTGTAATATATGTATATATATAATATACATTCAAACAAAAGAGAATAACTCGCATCATCTGTTAGACTTAAACATCAGTTTTCATGGACGGACCGGTCCTACCTTCATTATTGGACGTAGGGAAAATGTTTAATTGTCAACTATGTAGCGGGATGCATGAATATTTCTCTAGCACGAGTCAACTCCTTTGCCAGCCTGAAACAATTTGTTTGTGCATATATATATATATATATATATATATATATATATATATGTAGGTCAAACCTTTTTTTTTTTTTTTTTCGTTTTGAGACGTAAAAGAATTATGCATATATATATATATATATGTATAAATAGAAGAGGTCAACCTTAATTTTATGTTGGACTACTTAAGCAATGTTTTTCTAAAGAACTTCTTAATCAATTCCCAGAAATCAAAACTAATTATATCCTTATTGTTAGTAATTATATCTTCTCTATCAATTTACTTTTTATAATGGTGATGTTTGGATCAAACGAATTAAAGTTGTAGGATTTTGCATCTAATACATTGTAATAGAGGTTTTCTTTTTTTCCCTTATTTTTTTTTTTTTTTTTTTTTAGGAAAGACAATAGCTTTCATGTTGTATAAAGTATCCTCGGGTGAGATGGTAAGTCATTATAATATATTGATTCAAACTCAAATAAGATGGTTCTTCTTAACAGAGGTTATAGATTTTAGGAAATTCAATTCCATTACACTAATTATTCATATTGAGACACAAATTACTAAATACACAGTGTATAAATAAGAAGATGAAAGATATAGAGAGGTATTAACTTCTCTTCTCTGTTACACAGAACTTGATTTGGTTCAAATAAGAAAATCTTTTAAGAAATCAACTATATTGCATCCTATCTCCATTTGTATTCTTTTTTTTTTAAAAAAAAAAAACAAAGTTTTTAATAGTGTTTCATTCAATTACTTTTAATTATTACTGAAAATATTATTATTATTATTATTATTATTATGAATAGATTTGATTTACTTTTAAAATTTATTTAGCAAATCCTAAATAGGCCACTAAATTCTATAATTTATTTCAGGTGTAGTGATCTTTAGAAAATCCATGGGAGTAAATTAAACAGCCTGAGAGTTATTTGTTTATTGATTATAATAATAATTAAAAAAAATAATAAAAAAAAAGTGGTTGGTGGATTATTGATTTATAATCTACCTTTTAACTCAAAAATAATACACACATATTTTAAGCAATTAAGAACTGAACCTCTCCCAATAATCGAGGTTGTTTGTAAGGATTTTTATGTTCAACGAAACCGACGCTTTTGTGTGTTTTTTTTTTTTCTTTTATAAAAAAAAAAAAAAAAAAAATTATTATTATATTTATAAACACACAAGCTGTGATATTTAATCTTTGTCGCTGTTGGTAATCAGGCATGTTCTCTCGTGAATTTTATACTTGGGAAGGAGTTTTCTTTATATGTCTCTCACATATAAATAATTTCATTCATTGACATGTACACTATCTTTGCTCTCACATAACCTAATCACAAGTATGTATGTATTAATATACAAATTAAATTAAATTAAATAATACAAATATAACTCAATCAAACATGACCCATGTGAGTTGATTACTAGATGTCCAATAGCTAATCAAAGAATTCAAAAAAAATAAAATAAAAGAATGGCAAATTCAATGTACTTATATAATACAAACATTTGTTTTTACATGATAATTTTATAAACCTCTAAGGATTAAAATAATAATTAAAAGAAATACAACGTAATGTGTGTATTAAAAAAACAGAAGAGAGAAGAGAATGACTCGTTACGTGTTTGGTGTAATGCATGCAAAAGGAGAAAAGAAAATTAATTATTATTATTATTATTTTGTGGAGACAAATTTCAACACAGCCATGTTATTGTAGGTCTAATGATTGATTCATCGCTAAAGAGACTTTGGAAAGTAATTCATATATATACATCGAGTAATGTGTTTGTTAGGTGGCTTATGGCGTTTGTTGTCTTCCAAGGTTGCAGCACACGACAAGTTTTTCTTCATAATTTTTGCTTAATTATGAGTTAAAGTCAGCTTAATCAAGGGTTTAATTAAATCAAAAGTTGATTTAGCTGTGCACTTGATCTTCATGCTAAGTGTTGCTTGCAAGTTTTTGATTATTTCTCTGGAGCAAGCAATGCTTCCTCTCCCCTGACTTATCCAAAATTAACTCATTATTAGTATTATTATTAAACTTGCAGAGTATATAACTCATTGCCAAAGCTTTTAATAAAAAAAAAGTTGATAAATTTTCTGTTAAAATTAATATTAACAAAGGCTGAGATAAAGATATGCATGTATGGTAAACGTATATACCCATATACATATATATATATATATATACATATACTAAAATTATGACTACGACAAGTACAGTTTGATTCCATATGTAAACCCTGTTTGCAAGAACAGAGCAAAATTCACAACCGTCTCTGATTTTCATTCAGGGTATTTAGCAACCAAGAATCATCCACTATTGATTTACTTTGTATTTGACAACACACTGCATAACATTCTCCAGCACAAAACAGCATTTGCAGATGATACAGAGTAGCATTGGAATGGTCAGATTCTAGATTCATTTGCATTCAACCAGTCATCAAGAGAAACTTCATTTTCATCATATAAATTAATAAAATAATACCCAAAAAAAAAAAAAAATCATTTCCTAAACAAGCAGAAAATAATTCAGTTTCCATGTAACGTCCAAATTCTGCCTCCTCATTAGTCATCATGCACCTTCATGTATTTTTTTTAATCCCATTTTGGGTTGCATGCCATTGTCTGATATGCAACAAGAACATTAACAGAACTTACAGTACAAGAAAGAAAATGCAAAAATGCCACCAACCCTGTTTGATTCACTGGATTGAAGCTCACCTTTGCTCCATGAGTCCAAAAACAGCCCTCAAATGAGCAAATTGCTCACCCAAACAGCAGAATTACATGGATATTTCAGCACGTGTGTGCATGTATCTGTCCGAGTTTGGAAGCTGCAAAAAGCTATAAGCTACTGACCAGTTATCCGAGATGAGGAAAAGTTAACCCAACCCTATGACAGTGTGGGTATGCTGAAACCAGTTTAACAGAACCATATCAAGTAACATCCTATTTAAAAGCTTTTACTAGAGGAGCATAAGACTTGGGCAAGTCCACAATGAGTACTGAGCAAACAAGGACTAGTTTCATATCGAAAAATCTTCATCACAGCATGTGGTCAAGTCAATATTGTGATTTTAATGAAACAAGGTTATACCACTCAAGTTCTCAATCAAGATGGTCTCAAGTTGTTAGCAAGAACCATTCCGATGGAGCACCTAGATAGAGGGAAGAAGTACAAAAAATCTATGCTATCAATCTCAACTAACATTAATGCATAATCTCTCCAAGTTGACTCCAAATTTCACTTTCCATTTTTTTTTTTCTTTGGTGCAAAAAAAAAGTGTAGAGTATATTATTAACAGGTATCAAGGGGATATCACCCGTACACTTTCTAATTATATTTGCTTTTAAGTAAAATGTGAGTATTATGGGAGAACAGAAAAGTTGGCACCTTCAAAAATTATTAAACAGATGTCAGCTTCCGGATGCTAATTCAACCAAGCAATCATAAAACTGAGGAGCTAAACTATTCTATCTTCTAGGTAGTTAAGGGTCAAGAAGAAAGATTCATAGGACGTAGCATTTGTTTGATAAGACAACAGTTTCGCAAAAGATATTGTCGTTTGTTGTTATCCTATAATATGTGAACACCAAACCAGTATGGTATATTCTAGTCAAGTTGATAAAGGCAATCCAACTCGAACATATCTTTTCTTCCTCGATTCCTTGCTTCTCTTGCAAACTCTCATCTCTTAGCATCCTCTTATACAAACAATGCTTAGCACAACGAAAAACTCATGGTAACAATTGAGAAGCTAAGTAGACTTGAATTTATCAAGGCAAGGAATCCCAAGTCTCCTACATGAAGAATTAGAGGCTACAGCTAGGCTAACTGGGTGATCTTTCAAACTTGATGAATTGCACATTGGTTGCTGGATAAAAAAAAGGAGCTGCCACCAACACATGGAACCAGATCTAACATGAGAATGCTATACGAGTTAGTATCCGTATATCACTAGGATCAGCATACAATGTGAATTCCATCCAAATAACCCACAAAACGAATTAAAGTGCTGGCGAGTTCCATTTCTATTTTGACTTCACATTTGTTGTCAAGTATACAACAAATAGACCATGAGCTTAACCAGAAGAAAATGCCCTCACGATTAAAAAGAACATCAAAATATCATAATAACCATATCCATGTCCAAAACAAATAAGACTCTAGTAGACTTTCCAGTTAGATGTGTTCTTCTCCTGGCAATATTACTCATCTAGACTAGATAAACAAGCAGCGGAGACTCACAAGTGAGAAGATGCACAAGGATTCAGTAGTAAAAGAGGTGCCATCAACAGTAACACACTACAATATTTATTGACATGACATCAAAGCAGAGCAGTTTCGAACCTCTCTCAATTGGTTGTGAGTTGCTTGTCAAAAACCAACCTCCCTGCTTGTCAAATTGTGGGCTCTCAGCATCTCCAGGCTGAAGCTGAGATCAGCTCCCTTCGCTGCCAACATAGCGCAAGTGAGGCATGACGCTTCTCTATATGAAACCCCCTAACTTGACTTCTCTTCACCACACATTCTGCCTGAGTTTCGGCAAAGTTACTGAATGTTACTGGAGTGAAGCCAGCCGAGGCAAACAAGGTCTTCCAAACAGGCATTTTTTCAGGGGCACGAAGACGGCCCAGCACAGTATTTTCAATCCTGGGCTGGAGAAGGAACCTCTCAATCTTGTTCACAGCATCAGAAGTAACATTCAAAGCATCCAATGACTCAAATAGGCTTATATACGAATGAAGGGCGTGAATAATGTGCTGTGGGAAAGGGAGGTCATTCCTATCACACCCTCGATCCAAAGACACCAAAATCTTTGGTGAAAGCTGCTTCACAAAGCGGAGGAGGGAAGGTAATGCGGAGGGTTGATTGGAAGAAGACCAAATGGGAAAATTCACAGCAAATGCTTCACTCTCATTTGACCGGAAAATGGGCAGAGAGTACGACGTTTGTTCTAAAGAATCGATGTTAATCACTTCAAGCTCAAAGCTGACACCAATCTCGTTAGCAAATTGAGTTAGATTATCACGCATAAGAGCAAGCTCAACTGGATGGTGCGTTGAAGGAGAAGCAAAGGCAGTGATTCTCAATAAGGGAGAGCCTCTACTCCTTATTGGAAGCTCCTGCATAAAGGAAGCCCATTGAGCACCAAAGCCAATATCAAAATCAACAATGTGAATTCGATCAGCATCTTCAAGTGCTTCAAGGAGAGCCTGATTGCAAGTAAAATTGACAAACTGAATAAGCGGAGATACATCAGAGAAGACTTTGTAAGCACCCATTTTGAAGATAACATCAAATGGGGTGGGGCTCCTGGGCGGAGGGGAGGTGACTGGGTTGTTCATGAGGAGGAGCAATTGCAGAGCCTCCTTGAAGTAGAAAGCAGCCCTTTGGAGGGGCTTACCTACAGGAGACAGCTGGTGATTGAGCCGCGCCAATATCCCTTGCGCGTGTGAGAAATTCCCAGTCCCTACCAGCTCTGCTGCCTTATAGAGCTGGTCGAGCAAAGCATGTTGCTGCTGCTGCAACTGGTGGTGGTGTTGATTTTGAGTCATTTCCTCCCCAGGCCCCAACATCTTCTGCTTTGCCACCATCAATGGCTTCTGCTGATGAACATGCTGTGGAAAAAACTGCATACCTTGAGGAGAAAACCCCAGACCCATCCCCATACCCACATGCTGCTGCTGCTGCTTTCTTAACAACAACTCGTGCCCAGGATCAGAGAATGGGAGCTTGGGGATCTGATGAGAAGAGCTGTCTAACCCACCAGAGTTATGGCGCTTGAGTTGGGGATGAAGGAGGTGCTGTTCTTGCTGCCCATAAGAGAATGGCAAGATAAAGTTTGGATTTTGAGTCTGCTGATGGTGTTGACTCATCAACACCTGGGGGTTGAGAATCTGTGGCTTTTCCTCCGGAGCTTCAACAAACTGCTGTTGCTGGGACTGATAAATCAAACAAGGAGGCAAAGAAACTGGCAGACCAAGATTGTTCGCCGGAGAATTGAAAACCGGGCTTTGTATATTAAAGTTTGCGGCGGCGGTAGCACTACCAACCTTGTGATTGGCATTAACACCCACACCCGAAGAAGCTCCGCTTGTTGCTGCTGGCGGTGGCTGCGGAGTTGTAATTGAACCAATCTTCCCATTCCCGTTAAAGCCAGAACCAGGAAAAGCACCCAAACTAGGTCCGGCGTTCGCAATCAGATTATTGATTGGCTCCAACCCAGGGCCTTGATCAACAATCCCCAACCCAGCATTGCCGTCAAAATCCAGACAAGTATTGTTGTTACCATTATTAGTACTCCCACTCTGCAGAAGCTGTTTTAGCCCAAAAGAGCCGTCGTCGATATCTCCGGCGATCCATCTAAGAAGGGAATGTTCTTGGCTCGGGGATGCGGCGGATTCCGGCCACATGGTCTCCCAGTCTTCCATTCCGAGGCCGCATCTTTCAGTCCCGGCGACGATTTCTAGGCCGCTGGGGATGGGTTGCAGCTCGTTTGCCCATTCTTCTTTCTTGTCGATGTGGGAGGCGGCGGCCGTTGTAGGAGTAGCGATGGTGTTGTCAGCGGAATTTCCGGCGGCGGATGCACCGTTGAAGGAGGAGGAGAGAGTGGAAGCCGATGTGGGTGGACTCGGGCTTCTTCTCATATGAAGAACAGAGGTTGGTTCGGTGTTGTTGCTGCTTGAAAAGCTATTGACTTCTTGTTGATGGTGGTGGAGCTTTGCTTTCCAGTTATCTTGGGCACAAATCGAAGCCAAACCAGCTAGTTCAAGTGCCCCCTTAGTACCCTGCAACTGAAAGGGCATCCCTGCCAAAAGAAGAGTGAGAGAGGGAGAACGCAAATTTGCCTTCTTAAAAAGAAAAGATCAGATTCAGACACAGTGTAGAGGCCGGGGATGTGTAAGCACAACTGGGTATTTCTCAGATTTGGAAAATAAGAGGCGGAGTTGGGTTTCCTTCTTCGTTACCTGATGATTTTAGACCCAACGTCGCCCTTTGCATGCCATGAATGACCCAGTCTCTCTCTTGCTCAAAGAGAAGAGAGACCCATTTCAACAGAGACCAGAAAAAGGAAACTAGCTCCTTTCAACCACCCTTGTTCTCCCTCTCTTAAGCTCTTCCATGTTATCTACTCTAATCCTCTGCCCAGAAAACTCCATTCCAACTCCATCTTACCTCTCCGGACTTACTTTCTTCTCTTCTCTTTATCTTTATCTTTCTCTTTCCCTTGTTCTTCTTCTTCTTGTTCTTCTTCTACCCTTGTGTCGTAGCAGAATTCTGTACCCTTCTCTGTTCTGCCATGGATGCGTGCATCATAAAAAAGGTAATAAAGTGCTCTCTCTCTCTCTCTCTCTCTCTCTCTCTCTCTCTCTCTCGTGTCCCTATCTCTTTCTCTCTATTTTTTTTTTCCCATTCTCTATTTTTTTTAGCTTTTTGTTTTATAATTTATTTTCTCCCTGCAACCCATTTTTAACCCCCCCCCCCCCCCTCCCTCCCTTTCTCCCTGTCTACTGGGTAACTGTCACCCTCTATAGCGGTATACTGTACTGTCTTTCATTACCTTAATTTACAAGTTCAGTGAGCGCCCCTTCATTCTTTTTTACACAGGGCACCCAATGAAACAAACAAACCAAAATTACACATCACCCCCAAAGAAAGAAGAGATTTGCACCACCGATTATCACATTACAAGAACATAAATACATAACCCAATTATGTATTCTAACAGGGACATACGATGGGATTTTAAAAATGGAAACTCGGAAGTTGGAAATGAAATGGGGCATCCCCATATGTGAAATAATTGGTAGTGTGGTCTGCAAAAAAGTATAAAAGGAGGAGGAGTGAAACGGAGAAAATCATGTGTTTGCTCAAGTTGGTTTTTTTACAGTGGGGTAAATAAATGAGTTGATTTGAAGGGCTGAGTGGAGGTCCATTCAGCAGGCTTTTATAACCAAGCAAACGAAACCAACCAATACCAAGCTTTGACTTACCATCCATCCATCCATCACACCCCACAACTTAAACAATCTGTGTTTCAATTTCTTTTAACCACAAGGATACTAAATGGAGCCACCCACTCTCTAAAATACATCTTACTTAATATATAATATGTATATTAGTTTTTTAGTAACATAATAATCTCTTCTACATCTTAAACCATTGTTTTCTTTTATTAGTTTTTTTAGAAATTGTAATTGGTCGATTCATTCTCTAGCTAAAGGGGCGGATGAGAATTTGTAACTCTTAAGATTTTTTCCTTCTTGGTTCTCACTTTTTTACTCATGATTAGTTGTATTTTGTTGTTTGTCTCAAAAAAAAAAATGTGTAGTTTAAAATAAATTATTTCTCAACTCACATACAAATTATTTTTTTTAAATCTAATTAATCTATTTATCTATAACATATCAAATGAATTAAATCAATCCAAAACTAAAATTAACTTAGTGTGTATATCATTATTTATTTTGTATATAATACATGTGCACACATGTTTATACATATGATTATGTATGTACATTTGATGAATTAAATATGTTAACAATTCATAATAAAAATGTAATCCATCTAACATATTTGACTAATAAAATGTGTCTAAACATGTTTAAATAAAACAAATTCAATTTGTTTATATTAAAATTTTATGAATCTATTAATAATTGAAGTTCTGTGCATTACAGCAAGATTATATTTTAACTATAAATCTAAATAGATTATGTAAATAATTATCATTCTTAATAAAAATGTACGTGTCAAACTTTAGTAAGACTACTATTCTTGTAACTTGTCCAAATGTCATAAAGAAAGTTGATGTTAAGGGACAATGAAACATTCATGAGCTAAATTAACTAGATAATCAACATAAGAATTAACAATTCTTTTAAGTATAAATAATATGAAGTAATTGTAAAGTTAGAGTGTCATACAAAGTTTTTGAATTAATATATTTGTTAAAAAATAAATAATAATAATTTCATATGTAAAATAAATTAATATATATATAATTTAATTAATTGAGAATTTTTAGAATTTGTTCAACACAAGATGCATATAGAAAAAAAAGAAAAGATAAATTCAATAGATCGTATAATATTCTGATTACCTTTATGGCTCTTCTATGGAAAAAAAAAATGTTTGAAAAATAAATACTTTATTCATTTAATTCATCAAATGTACCCTTATAATTTATCAGTTGAGAAATATATTTGGAGTTCACATTAGATCAAATAAGTTAGAAGTCCACACATATTATAATATGTGAATAACACCCGTTTTATGAGAAATATTTTTTTTTTCTAAAAAAAAAAATCAAGAATTTAAGAAGAATATTTATACTTAATTTTGGCAAAAGTAATATAATAGATGTGAGTGCATATTAAGTATGGTTTAATGAGGTATTGATGGTAATTCAATATAAGTGATTATAAATTTTTAATTTTTAATTTTAATTGAATATATAAATAACAATTATTTTTAAATTATAATAATTTAATAATAATAATATGAAGATTATTATTGTTACATATTAAGAATATAAATTTGATGGTTATTCTTTTATTAATTTTTTTTTTTTTTTTACAAATTGTGTAATTAAATTTATCAATTAACAAAGTTTTACCCATATCTATAGTAATGGGAATCATGGTAAAAAATAAAAAATAAAAAAAATTAGTAATTAAGTAAGCAGATTGTGAAATGTAAATGGTAGTGGTGAAAGTAGGTCAACTGGCACCTCATTGTTGGCAATAATGTTAACACAAATTTAAAAACCTTTTGATTGGACTTTCTTTTGGTAATTGATGAAATGAATATATGGGGGGATCCACAAAACCAATAATCTCAAACTAATTCGAGTTTTTATTTTTTTATTAAAAATAATAATAATAAGTGTGCAAAAATGTATTAATTGGAAACCAAGAATAAAAGAGTAAGAATTGTAATAACTTCAATTAACACCTTAAATATTGTACCATCATTTGAAATCATTATTTTCTTTTTCTTTTTCTTTTTTCTTTTTGTTTTTCATCGAGAGTTTCTCAATAATGTTTACAGCATGATGGGTGTTCAAATTATGGAAGAGGGTTTGGCTTTTATATTAACCCCCCCCCCCCACCCCCCCAATATGCAAGGGTGTGGGTATATATATTTGATTTTTTCAAATTGAAAAAAAAAAAAAAAAAAAAAAAGCTAAAAATATTGAAAAACTAATAATTGGAGAAGATATTTCTGTACTTGTCATGAATAGAGAAGTTAGGTTGGGCCAAAAAGCAAAAACTTGATGAAAGGAAGAAAGAAATCCAAAAAAAAATTGGGCCAATTGAAAGTTTGATAAAGGAGTAGCCAGCCACATTGTTTTTGGAGGTTTCACTAAAATCTTTAAGAATATGAACTTGTAAACACCATCACTACAACAAACAAACTTTGACTACACTTGTCTCAATTGCATTTTCTGTCTTTTACCCTATTAATTTTTTTTTTTTTTAATTTTTACATATATATATATACATATATTTTGTTAAAGAAAGAAAGAAAGAAATAATAATAGGAAATCACAAGAGCAAAGTGGTGGGAGGCATAGCTCCAAAAGGGGTGTTCCCTTGTCTACACACTTAAAAAGATTTTCTTTTTCAATTTTTTTTTTTTTTTTTTTGGGTAAACAAAGAGAAGGAGGAAGAGAAAATTTTGGGTAATTGTGTGGTGGGGGAGGGGAGGGACATGCTTTGATCATTAACATTGAATTGTTTAGGAAACTACTTGAAAAATATAAAAATAAATAAATAAAAAAGAAAGAAATTTTAGGAAAACTATGATTTGGACATGTCAGTGAATAAGGCTTTTGTCTATTTATTTATTTATTTATTTATCTCTAGGCCCATGTGAAGCTTCTCTCTCTCTCTCTCTCTCTAACTATTGTATGGATTGGAAAGTGACAACTTATTTCCTCTTTGCCCCCACTAATTGTATAATCTTTATCCTCTTCATCTCTTGTCTTTCAAACTATTCATTTTTCCCTCCCTCTCCCTCTCTCTCTCTCTCCTCTTCTTCTTTTCTTAATAAAAAACAAAAATTTGTAAATCTTTGGTAGCTCAAGACAAATGGGTATGTTTAAAAGTTGATAATTTACCAACCCTTTTCTTTTCTCTCATGGGTTTTTGGCCAAAAATATTGAGCAACTAGAAAGCCTTTAGAGCTCTTAAAATATATGGAGTACGCCAATTGACCTCATACCCAATTTCGGAATTGCGAAAATTAAGGGGCTAATTTAGCTTTTCTTTAACAATAATTAATATATATATTAGATGAAAAGCCAAATTATATGATTATATTTGATACACAATATATGACTATATAAAATAATATGATCATTGATGAGGACTAAGAACTTGTTGCTCCTATACTCATATTTCACATTAAAAAAAAAGGTTGACATGCTTTTGGTAATAAAAACGCAAATCTAATGTAATAATAGGAAGATAGCAAACTAAAAACCTTCAAAGTAATTATACAAAGGATTCAAATAACGAAATTTCAATAATACCATACATCAAACGTAAGGAATTTTACTCACTCAATGCCAATGAGTGTAAATATTTGAATTTAGCATGAACATATTTTTAGGACTTGATGCTAATATATATATATATATAATCTTTTAAAGTGAATTAAATATGTTATTTATTTCATATCTAACTTGTTTTTTTTTTTTTCAAAATTTGATATGTTTTTTTTAGTACATATTATTTTCAGAAATTTTTTTGAATTTATTTTCAACTATGCTTCTTATATGTTTATGTCTACATATAATTTATTATTATTATTTAAAGCACGCTTAATCCAATTAGTTTGATTTTTAATTATTTATTGAACATAAATTCACCTTTATATTTTCTTCGTTACAGATTCCGACAAATAATTACACATTAAAGACTTGAAAGTTGTGAATTATTAAGGTGTTTGAATTAATTAATTTGGATTTGGTTTGAGATATTTATAATGTTTTATTCGTTGGTAATTTTTTAGATATTCTCTTAATTTATAATATGTTGAAAACTTTGTATATTTGTAATTTTTTTTTTTCTATAAATATGCAATAGATATTCTGATGTATTTAACTTGGGATTAAAACGCTTTTATTACATGTTATGAATTTTTTTCATAAATGTGTAACTTTATGACATGTAAACTATATGATAAAAAGATAGTGATATATATATATATATATAGGCGCACATATACAGTTATATGTATGCATTATATCTGCAGAGGGGTCATGGATATATATATATATATACAAATTTGATTTTCATAGTTTTGTCGCTATCCTAATTCCTAAAAAAGTAAGACATATGTATTAAATAAAAAACAATGTGATTGGTTATTTACTCATTGAAGCACTGAAGACCCAAAAATTAAAGGTGTTTTTTGATCATGTGGGTCAATAAGGAAGAAATTACGTACGTGTATACATACACACGATGTTTCCTTGTACATATACAGTTGAATAACGATGAATTCATGCATCATGGTTGATATGAGAGTTAAAAATCCAAATACCATTCATAGTTATTTATTTTTATATACATTCTCTACCTATAATTATGTATATAATATTTTTAAAATCTAAAAATACAATTTTTAACTCATTTTAAATTACTCATTGTACATTTGATATTAAGAAAAGAATTCACTTTCATTTGACTAATTTTTTTTTACTTGATTTATTTATTACAGAATTTATTAATATGTTGTTAAAAATATAAAATATTTTTAAATTTTTAAACAAAATAATCAATAATGAGACGGTAGACACAAATACAAACTCTAGCCTCCTAATTACAATCAAGAATTAGCTTATAAAAAATTAAAATGTTGTAGTACAATATACATATCGGGAGAGCAACAAAAGCGTTGACTATTTGGCGCAGCTAGCTTATGATAAACTTATAGGGGGCCATTTTTTACTGCAATCTCCTTATGAGTTTTCGAACATCTTCTGTGAGAATATATTTAATATTTTATGATTCAGATCATGTAATATTAATGTGTGATTGTTTTTGTTAGTACTTTTATTGCTTTTATATTATATTTAAAAATATATAAAATATTTAATTACTTTATTTTAATCATTAATTCATTTATGTTTCATTTAAAATATAATTTAGGTGAACTCATATAATTTATAAAGAAAATAATGATTTCAGTAGAGGGTAATATAATAATTTTGTACTTTTTAATAGCTTTACCAATATGTATATATATATATATATATATATATATGAAAAGCCCGTAACATGACAAAAGATAATTGAATTACTTTTTATAACATTTTTTAAGTCATAATAATTTTTTATTTGAGATATTTATTGGAATGTAGTTGCACAATCGATATCATTAATTAATCTTTTTGATTAAAAAATATCGTCAATTAATCTTTAATTGACCCTGCCAAACTGTAAAGCTGTAAACTTCTGTTTATAGTAATTCACGTAACTTTACACTCAACTTATAATTAATTAATAAATAATAAATGCTCATCCTGTTTAAGCTCTTTGGTAAGCCTTTTGATTTGGGGTACTCCCTTTTGTTAACAAATAAGAGTTTAAAATTTTTT
>NW_019014663.1:1341076-1370208 GCF_000150535.2 Carica papaya | reverse complement strand
TAAATAGTATAAATAGTCAACTAAACTGATAATCTTGGATATCATCATGACATTTTTTTGTTAATTATGAGGTTTCTAAAAGTAGATTTAGGTGATGGGGCAAGTGGGATGTTTCTTATATGTCTATATATAAGCATGTAAAATTAATAAATATATAAATATGAAGTTATATATCTATATAGTAGAAAATTTGTTTGTACATTTGTAGGCAAATAGTGGGATGCATCATTTCCAAGTTATATGGGAAGATGCATTTTATTAATATTTATACATAATTTAAGAAGCTTTATGCAATATATGTCGGATGTCTAATGATGCTACCAAGTGATGACTCAAGCAGACAAATTAGCCGAAATTAAAAATAAAATTGAAAAAATTAATTAAAATTTAAATATACTACACAATTTGCTTCGTTTTTTTTTAATATTTCTAAATAATTACTTTTTTAATTTCTCCCTTTCATCATTATTAACTTATTTTAAACAAATTGAATTTTTTTTATATCTTTTATATAATTATATGGATATATATATATATATATATATATGCATATGTATGTGATTAAAGGCTGAGCTATTGCTAGTTGTCTAAAAATAAATTAGGTGAAGTTGTAGGTAAGAAAGAGATAGAAAGGAGTTATATAACAATATTTAGTTTTTAAAAAAAAAAATTACTTAAAAATTTCTTATCTTTATTATACGGAACAAAACATATTTTCAGAAATAAATAAAAATATTTTTTAAATAAAATTAGTATATATACTTTACATATTTTGTCACATTAAAGAATCTTTGATTTTATTATTTCATATAATATATTGTTGTTATTATTATTTTTTTAATAAATTATGAGATTTCTGGTGAATTTTAATAGATTAAAAGGAAAGATATATTTGTATCCTTAAATATTTATTTAAAGATAAGTTAAAAAAAATATTATCCCAATTAAAATAAAAGTGGAGTGGGGTATTTATTAATTAGTAATTAATATTATAAGATACAAATAGATATTCGGTCTGGAAAATATTAAAAATGTTCTCAAAATTAAAGTTAACTAGAGGAGAAAAACAAATTTATTTATTATTCTATATAATAAGTCAGCATGTGAGTAAATTAAATTAAATTTAATTTAAATTTTAAATTATTTTAAAACGAAAGGAAACATATAATAAAATGGATCTTATTTTTTTAAAAAAAAAATTATTAACATATACTTGATAAGAAAAAATACATTTTATAAATTATATTTTAACACAATTCATGTATAATTAAAAAATATAATTTTTAATTTTAATTTTGTGAATATGGAGAAAAATAATTAAAATTAATACAACACGTTGTAAATGCATATATATTTAGACCAAAATCAAAACACATAAGCTTGTCCTAAAAACACACGCACGGTGTGTCTCCTTTCCCTCCCTCTTCCCATGCAGTCCCTAATAAAAGACACCCAACTCTTGAACCATAATTAAAGTGCCATACATATTCACTTTGACTATATGCATATACATGCAATATATCATCACTATTAGTCCCACTAATTCATCATTGTTTTACATATGTACATGTGTGTGTATACATGGTGTGGGACACGAAATATATAGCAGGATCTACCTCTGTATCTCTCTAATTAAAAAGGATATGTATATATGTAGATATATATTATAATATATTGGAGGAAAGGGTTGATGATGAGAAGAAATTGAGGAGAAAATAATGAAGGATGGGGTAGAGACATAGAAATAAGGGAGAAAAGAAAGAAAGGATGGCATCAAATCCATGTTTCACAAGTACTAAACAAACACCAATTTTCTTCACTAAAAAACCCTTCCAGTAGTTGGGAAACAACTCATTTTACCACTACTAAACTGGCCCCTCCACACCCATCTTCATATATCATTCAATATTATTTGTATATACTCCTTATACATGCACCATTTCTTTAATATAAACATACATATACACACACATACTCCTTCTCACGCCACCTTATTATGATCATATACATAACATGGATCCATAAAATACAAATGAAATTATATCATATCAAATTTGTGCCTTACCAGCACTACACGTGCCCGCCCATACCACTAGATCGCCTCCGAGCATATTTTGTTGTGGGCATTATGTCCCTTTGCTCTCACACTAGATCCCTTTAATATTTTTAATCTTTTTACATTTCCACCACCATTAATATGTATCTATACATTTGTTCTAAGTAAATTTCCAACTTTTCATGAATCATGCAATATCAAACCAATTTTTATTTTATTATTTTTTTTTTCTCTCTTTTCTCTTTTTATAGGTACCGACCTTTAAATCATAATAAATAAGTATTAATTGGGTAAGTAGGTGTGGAAGTGGAAAAAATTCATTTATTATTTCATTTTTGTATTTGTTAATTTAATTATATGCATGATATACTGTGTTTTATATGGTTAAAGCCTACATCTAATAGATATTTATACACGTGAAGATATAAGAGGCAGCATAACATAATATAACATGATGATAATTGTTGAAAAGAAAAATCTTTTCATTTAATATTTTGATAAATATGAAAGTTATCTTTATACAAAATCAAACTCATATTGTTAAGTTGATGGAACATAGAATAGACAACAAAAATTATAATATTATTATTATATAATACAGATCCAGAGAAAATTAATTGTATGAAAGTTCTATTTTATATATCTAACTATTATCATTGTTAATTGAGTTTTTCGTACAAGTAATTTGATTTCAAATTCTTAGAAGAGATATGAGAAGCTATATTTTTTGGAAAGTAATTTTTGGAACTAATCAACAAATTGGGGTAAAAAACTATATTAGAAATAAGCATTAAAGGTACAAGGTTTAATCACTTTAAATTCCTTGTACCTTCAATCTTTAGTTGATAAGTTATGTTATCTCAAGATTTCATAGTTCTTGCTAATCCAATTTTCTGCAATGATATATACTCGTATTCTTGGATAATTTTCTTTGAAATATATTCTTTTAGTAAGTAATAAAATTAATTTCTATGAAACAAAATATTGTTTATCTTGTTCTTTGTTATAAAAGAGCAAGTAGTTTAGAGTATTAATTTTTTTCCTACTTTTAATTCTTGTCAATTCAACAAGCTAGATTCTTGAAGAAAATTAAGTCAAAAAAGAGCCAAAACAAGTGTATAAAGAAAGAAAAAGACTACTAGAACCTGTCTAATCAAATTTCGCAAAGATTTTTTTTCTTTTAGCTGAAGAAATCTTTTGAAGCTTTTAATTTTCTTCTTGATTTTGAGTACATTAATGCTATACTTAAAAAGAGAGTCCAAGTCAAAAAAAGTGGGTTGTGTAAGTACGGGCTCTTCTGTGTATGACCTTGTGGTTGCAAGGTAATGGCCAGTACATTTTTGAAACAGCTACACTTGCTATTGTATTCTCATCAATATCATGTTGTGCATTTCAGACCAAAAAAAAAAAAGAATTGGATTGTGCCTAAATAATTGAAAGACATTTTAACTTTGTTGAGAGACTAAGTCAAAGGGTATTGGTTCTGTCTAAATTATTAAAAGTAGAAAGAACTAATTCTACACAAGCCACTTTAACCATTAAAAATATAATCTATTGATACTCAAAATTAAACTTGTACTTATCATGTTTCATTAACAGCATTTGCGACACTATTCCTATACAATAAATCTTATTTACCTTTAAAAACAAAGATAATATAATGTGTTTAGTTATACATTAGCTTACCAATATATCTTGCAATCTTTACATTAGTGAAAAATCAAAATTTTGGCTAATAAGAGTCAAGGTAGTAGGACATAGGTTATTTAAATATCAAATTACTATAAATTATTGTGACTATTTTATATCTTTTACTCTATTTAATTTATTTCATTGTTGATTCTTCTTATAAATTTTGAAATATATATTGCTCTTTGTATAACTTATTCTCTAACCTCCTTTAGGTGATAACAATTTGTGCTAATAATAATAAGTTAAGCACATGTTCAGTGTATGTTGGGACTTTAATACTCTCTTTCAAACTAGCACATGAAGAACTCGAAGGTTTAAGTTCAACGATAGAATAATCAAAGTGAATTGTAACTCATTATCTTGATGTACATATCTATAAGTTGAAGATTACTATGAAATATATTTGTTTATAGTATTTTTAGATAAACGTTTATCTCAAATAAGATAAAAATTTATTTTTAAATATTTACTTTTTTATGAAAAAAATTAGATTATATGATATATAAAGAACAACTTGAGTATCACAATGAAACATGTAAATTTTATTGCACATTTAAATCATCAATTCTTTTGTCGTATTTATAAAATTTTACTGTAATAAGATCATAAATTTTATCATACTAAGCTAAAATTAAAAAAAAAAAAAAACTTATTATTCTAATAAAAATAAAGAAACTAGTTACTTATCTCTTAATTATTAGACTATTACCCAACCTATTTATTGTTAGAGTGAGTTTGAAATACGATGTCATTTAATGAAAGACATAATAAAATTGAAATATGAACTAATTTTTCAAGAAAGGCGCAAGAATAGAGAAACAATATCGAAACAATTTTATTGAGGTTATTGCATACATCTACTCAAAACGTGGATTGAATATTTTATTTCAATCTTTATGATTGTTAATGAAGTTACTAAATTATGAGGTATCTGTACCAATTAAGATTTGATAACATTTTGGAATTGTTAGAAAGCTATTTTTATAGTTCTTACATGACAAAAATGAACATATAGCAAAAAAAAAAAAAAAACATGTTAGTTTTCCTCTAAAATATTTTATAAAAATGTTTTCTTTTTGTAAATGAAATGTTGTTTGGAGATGGAGCTACTCTCGGGCCCAAGAAAGACTTCAACTACTGAATTTCTTGAGATGAAAGGTGGTATGACGATAACCATTCAACTTTTGAGATGATTGTAATCATTATTTGCAAGAATGAAGTTGCTTATGCATATAAGCATGACTATGAATACGTAATCATTGAGCAGTGAATAATATATATTTATATATTATATTATATTATATTATGCATATAATAATGATACATGTGACATATTTTCAATTAGTAACTATTATATTCTGGCCAATATTAGATTGGATCTCGTTGACCACTTCCATATTCAATTATAACATGTAATCATGCATCTAACTAATTAATGTATAATTGATTGATTATCAAGAATGTCAAATTTTCTGAACGAGTGGAAAGATAGAGATGGTCTTCATGAGAATGTCAATTTCAGACAAAAATTAATATAGTGAGAGGATTATATTCCACACTTGTTATTTCTATTTCTTCTTTTTTTTTTCTTTTTTTTTTTTTGTGGCATTTGGCTTCCAATAAGAATTAAAGAGAAAAACACTAATCACATTGACTAAACGAACTGATGAGAGCCTCCCCAAACATATACAGACAAGACACTCGTGAGCACAAAGAATCTATCGTAAAGAACATATAATTTAATTTTAAAGACTGATCAACGTACAGTCGTAAATTGAAATATGAGGGTATTACAGTTTACCCCCCCGTGGTAAGTAATTATGATCTGTGCGTACGTACAGTGATCGGATGAATGGCATGCAGAGGTTGATTTTACTTCATGTACATTTGTTTGCTTTTCTACATTCTCTTTGTTACAAAATTTACGTTTAAATAAATATATTTAATGTAAATCATTCATAAATTATATGATAACATGAGAGGTGTAGTTCTTAATAATAGTGAAATATTATATATATTTTATGGTAAAATGATTTATTAGTCTAATTTGAATATAGGGTGTAAACTAAATGAAATCTTTCCATTTAAGCATTGTATTAAGTATATATATATATATATATATATATTGCACGTACACTCATCTTTGTTTTTCCAAGTACTGAATAACTTTGGTCAGAGTACTATGTTTACTCGTGAACTTTTTACATAAACCGAAGGCATTATATTATTTTAATTATTATTATTATTACTATTATTATTATTATTATTATAAATAATTAAAAAAAAAAAAAAAGAAACGAACAATGTTAGCAAAGATTTTGTACCCTCAACCCTGACAAGAAGAAGTAATGATATGGGTCGGTGGCAAATCTTCATGTAGGATTGTGAGAAGTAAGATACGATTAGCAACAGTTATCAAATTAATTGTAGAATCAACTGTGAATTTAGGTTTAATTAATTATTTACATGTTATTTATCGCTGTCTGAATACTATTCATTCATGTGTGTATATGTATACGTCTTTTTGAAATAACTATATATTTGATATTTCTGAAGTAGATCTTTTTTGAGATTTTAAACTATCCTCCCAAAAGACAAAGCATAAAACAAGAAATATATACTTTGAATTTTGAACCAAAATCTTCATACTCCCTACTTAACCAGTTAAAAAATATGTTAATGTTTGTCTATATATATATATATATATATACATATATATGTTTGTTTAAAGATTATATACATTCACGGGTATACATCTGTGCAATCAGGGATGGGGAAGTCATGCATATAACACGGAGATTTAATGAAATATCTGGAATTACAGAAATCATATTAAAGTTCTATCACAACTAGCCATCTGGAATAAGTTAATTATGTAATATATAATTACATACAACATACCCTTGAATTAATATATATTTATACATATATAAATCTCCTGGTGTGATGAGTGCACAAACACAAACAGGGGATTACTGATGATAATAAGTGGGGTAAGAAGACAGATGTTGAAATTAATGACGGACTGTCTTCGTCTTCCTAAACCTTTCCAATGCTTCTGTTCCAAAATCAAATGCTGTCAGTCTTTCTTCTCTGGTCAGGTGACAGTGATGATGATGAAGATGAATACTAAAATCCAAATTCATCTAAAACTCCACCCACCTGAAAATCCAATGTGTCTCAGTGGTCCTAATCCATCAACCAAAACCAATAAAAATATTTTAAAATCTGGTAAGAAGACCGGATAGCCTCACATGTTGGCTTTCAGTTTATAAAGGCATTAGGCAGACCCAAGCTCATCGCTTCAGACCTTTTCCTAAGTTAAGTCCTAATCAAAAAGCCTTGACTGGTCTACCATTTCAGCAGCTCAGGATAATTTGGTCAGTCAATATATCAACATTTATATGAGGTGGATATACTGTTGCTCCCTGCATCACTCACGTAATCAACAACACAAGTTACCCAAAACAGAAAAGAAATATGAAGAAACAAAAACTTTAAAAGAGACAACGGCATGCTTAATGGATGTCTGACAACGTGAGTCAATGGTGATTATTAAAGAAATAGGAAGAGAATGAGAATGGTTTAGTTAATGATCTTAGATGATTAAATTAGCTAACCTAATGGCCTAATATGCTGCAATACATATGTCATCTTCTCCATTAATGAATATTGATGATGACATAACTTTTCCGCGTCTTTATGTTCACATCAGTTGCTATCCTACTGGTAGGTGAGCCTGGAGTTGGAAAAGTTGACCAAGGTCTGATTTCACACTAAAGCAATTAACATCTTCCTGTAATTTGTCTTGATTCCAACTTTCAAGAACCCTATATACAGTGTACATATACTCAGTTTCACTAGCTTTAGACTGATTACCACTTCCCTGTTTCTGTCTGGATCTGTAAAACATTGAGATGATTAGTAAATTCTACCAAGTGATAGACATCGCATGTTAATGTATACTTGTTAACGTACGAGTTCATATTCCAACTCAAGATCCAAAGAAATCAACCAAGAACAACTTTCTATCACAAGTCAATGGTCAATCTGGGGACCATCCATTAAAAACAACACACTCAAGATCCATAGCAGCATAATAAGAATAGACCAAAAATTCAAAGCTTAATCTTCCATAGTAGGATTCCAGCTGGGTGTCTGAAGGCTAATAGTTATAGTTATGGACACGGAGTGTCCTTGGATTCATTCAACAGTATAAAACAGTGTTATTGCACAGTAGAAACATATTTGGAAGTCGTATAAACTGTATCCCTCTTCTTTTGAGCATAAACGGACATGAATTCAATAATAATCTGAGCAATGCCATTGCTGCATAATCTGTTCTCAATCTGAAGCGATCCAACAAGGTTAAAAAAAAAAAAAGGGAACAATATTTTATCACTTCGACTGTTGATATTCACACTCATTTTTATTACTCAAGTATTTATAGAAAAAGGGCAAAGAAAGAATGCAATATATATAAATAATACATATCACACCTCTCATATTTTAAAGAAAAAAAATACTTTCAATCATATGTTCGATGGTGGATATGTTCCGTACGTAAACTCAATAAATCACCATGAGTACTGGTCTAGGCCTCTTTCCCTATGGGTATGCTCCACATATTTCAGCACAATATATATATATATAGACAGCAATAATGCAAAGCAACAACTTACAACAATCATTATCACCGTTAATCCAGCAAGTTTATGAAGTTGCAATCAATCAATCATTCAATCAACACAGACTTTATCAGATAAAGCTTATCACAACTAAAAGGAGATGCTTGAATGACGGGCATTATGTTAGATAAATCCCAATTCAGAAGCACCCAAGAGAAATACAGTGACAAAATAAATCCCATCAAGCACAGGAGATTCAATGAGGCCTGAACTTGAAGAACTTTACTCGGCACATACTTAATTCACCAAAACATTCATCTTTTAATTTCTTTCCCTCTTGTTCCATAAGTCAACACACTTTACACCACCTGCTAATCGGATTCCATAATAATGATATCTAATATCCTTAATGTATCTGCAACCTTCTACTACAGTAGTGTTATAAAAACGACCTTGCTTAAAAATTGAAGATCATCAACTTCATTTTCCTCCCTCTTTCACTTAATAATAATAACCAAGGTAGTTGACTATAGCTGTTCATGCACTTAATTTAATGATTTGGTGCAGTTAATCCACTCATGAGACTGCAAAGCAGATGAGTGCTTGCTGCCACCCCTGTGGATGGGAAGCTAAATGCATTCAGACATCGCCAAGATACAAATACTACAAAATGATGTTCTAGCTGGTTTCTTAAGAAACCATGTCAAGTTTATGAGACAAAATGGACTAACACAACAAACATACTATCTTTAAATGAACATGCCATTATTTCTCAGCGAAAGTATTTTATTTCAGAATTATAATTCAGCTTAGTTTGGCATTTGAAGGTTGTAACCCCATGGAAAAGATTGGATAATTTCCCTCATCCGTCAGAGCATGACCATTTAATAATTAGATGGAACCATTAAACAATAAATTAGCATGCATTTAACAGCAGTTAACCATGTGTCTCCTCAGCTTTCAACAGATCAAAAAGTTCACCATCCAGAAGTCTTGGATGGTCTGGAAACAGGGCAAAGTCTCGAGAAAGTAATAAGAAGCACAATTCATTAATAGAGGAGGGTCTTATGACTCATTCATACAATGGGCCAAAGCTGAAGTTATATAACTAAAGTGCAGTTCACTTTTCAACTAGATATAGGCTTGCTTAGCCTGTTAACAATGAAGGATTCCTTCCAAGTCAACAATATCCCGTCCCGCTCCAAAACCATCTTCTGGCGATTTATAAATTCAACTTCGAGAGCCATAGATAAGCTTCAACTAGGATCCCTAGACAAACAATCAAGGACAACTCTCTTCTGGCCTTTTTCATAGAGATGACACAGGTTAGGATGAGTAATTACATAATAGCCATAGAAAAATCTCATGCCAAATTCCAGATGCTCAACCACTCACTCTCTGCCACCTTCCTTAAATGACTAGAAACTAACATAATAAATATACTACCACATTAGGATATAAATACTCCAGCTTCTCTAAGATTGCATATTGAGAAAGATAATAAATGAAAAAAGAAAAGAAACAACAGATGTTAAGTCCCTTAAGCAATATTAATTATGTTTGAGTCCAGAGAGTACCGTTTACCTCTGTATTTTTTTCACTTCGTGCTTTTTAGAATAAGATTATCCTTGAGGAAAATTGGTATTCCATGAAATAAAGGTGGAAGAGGGGGAAAAGAAAAACCCTTGCATCTTTAATTGTCCTTGTTTCTCCAGTTGGTATCTTCTTTGACTTAATCAGATATAATATTACAGCAAACCACAATTCATATTTCTTTAAAATTACCATGACTGAATAGTAACTTGATCATGTTTTGTTCATCCAAATTTGTTGAAAGCAACAATTAATCAATCAGTTCCTTGTATCAGTAAAAGTACGTATCTTCATGGAAAAGGTATTGTATATGACCCTTAGAAATGATATCACATTTGGGCTTTTACCATAAATAATTGTAGAAATTTGATGAAGGGAGAGGAATAATTTGGGGATTAGATTTCAGACTGAAAACCCAAGTCTGTTATTCCATTGATCTGATGCAAATTAAGAGTACAAGATATTTATAGTGCCTACAAATACCACCCTGTTGTGAATAATAAACTAATAGATAACTTGAAATATCCTTAATTTTAAAGTAAAATAAAAATCGTACCCAAATAACATTAAAAAAGATTCCAACTAGATCTGCAAGAAAATTCAAAAGACTCTTAAACTAATTCTGGAAAACCAACTAACAAAAATACTAATTACTAAGTTAGACCTAAACCATATTTTAATATACCATTTTGTATCATGCTCCCGCATCAATTCCTTCAGGGCAAAGAGAACTTGATTCCAACAAGAAAATCCTCTTCAGTTGCCTTCAGGCATTTAGGCACTTTCAGAATGTGGTTTTCTCAACCATTTGACAAACAATAGTTGAAAGAAACCCCCCCTAGAGATTCACTTCCTTCATATCAAGCACATCTTGAATCACTTTTATAGGCTTCTTGGTCAATTAAGCAGCCCAATTATCAACTGTAGGTTGTTCCCTACTGTCATCAAATCCACGGAAATCAAACAAATCTGCAACATTGAATATTAGGCTGAATTGAACTATCATATGGTCAATCCGCTATGTAAGCATCAGAACTAACCTTCATTACAGCCCAGCAAGGACCAAAATTTTTTTGGAGGATATAGGCATTAAAGGGCATTGAGGGGAATTCACACACAAAAAAATAGCTCCAACTCTCAAAGAGAAAGATCAATAAGATCAACGAAATCAGCTCATGGTATTGAGGGCAACCC
The DNA here is from genome assembly GCF_000150535.2 of Carica papaya. The sequence goes on along the minus strand of NW_019014663.1, from coordinate 1,359,045 downwards.
TTGAACAAAATAGGATAGACCTAAGCTAGTGATCCAAACACAAGCAAAGGGAGAAGAAATGTATTCAAAAGCTTTATTTTTCTCTCTTTCCCAATGACCCAGACAATGACAAGGGTATGAGAGACATGAATTTCCTCCTAAATTTTTACGGTTGCAAAACCATTTTCAAGTCCATGATTCATCCTTTATAGAGCCACTAACAACCTTGCTGGGACCAACTTTTCCAGATTTAAGTTTATGATAAGTCTGTTACGGAAACTTTCATTCCAGAAATGCGCCATTATGTGATCACCCGTAGCAAACTCCTTGAACCTCTTGTGTCAATTTGCATTTTCCTCATAAAGTTCATCGCGAGTTCTGATTGCTGCCTACATCTCCTCACATATCTTTCTTGTGTGATCAGCAAAGCCATCACATCTTCACTAGCTTAGAAACAAATGGCAATTGAACAAGGTTAACTACATGCTGTGACTATGTCTATAGACAGCTTCAGATGGAGTCCTTTCAGTGGTGCACTACATAGAAGTCTTGAAGGGTAATTTTCATTAGGAACACTTAATGTCGTACCTTCACAAGTATCCTACAATACACCGTAAAAAGTTACCAGGACTCCTATCAGATATTTGCCCTCCATTTGTGCATGGAAGGTGGTTGAAAACAGAGTCGTCTTCCATTTCTCTCACTAAATGCCTTCAAAAGTGACCCACGAACTTCACATCCATGTCTGACACAATACTTTAGGGAAATAAGTAGAAACGTGCCACCTCTCTGAAAGATAATTCCACCATGTGGGAAGCATCAATATCAGAGTTCTAGAACATGGAATAAAATGAACCATCAAACAAAACCAATCAACCAATATAAATAAGGAACTGTAGCCTCTTGTTGTCTTTGGGAGTCCAGAAACAGAGTCCACGTTGAGATGAACTCACGGTCAGGTAGTTAGCAATAAGAGTGGCAAACCAGTGTTTTGTGACATACCCCACACCATCTCACCAACCTTTCTACATGTCACTCACCTTAAGCCAATAATCACCTTGCCACCACAGCCGAGTTCTTATCAAGTCCAAAATATCCTCCTAAGCCTCAATGTAATCCTGAATAATTTGCTCACCTTGAGAACCATCTGCAATTCACAATTCATTACCTCAAAACAAATATCAATCATGAATAATAAAAGGAATATACAAGGAACTTCGCGGCCTCTATAAATTCTTCATCACATGGGAGAGAAAGCAATCACTTGGGTACTGATTTTTCAGCTCCTCAAAGCCAATCACCTGAGCACATAGAGCATTCAGCAATGAATTCTTCAACTGAGTGCCTCTACTGCTTTTTGCTCACACTATTTATGCTTCAAGGTGGATGAAATTTGTATAACTTAGACTTATTTCCTTTGGAAATTAAGGTGTCAAAGTGCCTCATTATCTAAAAATACTATGAACTCCAGGTACAGTAGATGCGGTTGCTAACAAAGTAATAAATAACATATCAGTCAGGATCTTGATTTTAGCTTCAAAAAGCTATACCAACTGTCAATTTTGGTGTACATTTTCAGATTCATCGCTAATTTGTAATTTATGCATATCATGTTATATTATATCTATAGGCACTCAGGAGACACATATATAAGCATAATGATTAATAATAATATTATAACAAGGACATAACTATTTAATTTGAAAACTCATATTACACATATATCAACAAGATGATGTTTATTAAAAACATCAAACAATATAAATCATATCAAAATATTCAAAATACAAATATATTAAGTAAATAAAACTTATAAATTAGAAATATAGGACATGAGTAGCATACTAAGACAAAGACAAGAAAACTTAATTCAATGTTACAATAACTACCTCTTTAAGTCAATTTTGGATAACATAATGGATCTGGAGATTTGATCTAACATCTCATCCAACCTTCAAATGAGAAATCAATACTTGGTGATTTTGTCACTTGCATGACAATCCACAGAAAATCTCCACAAGATATCTTTCTTTGGAGCAAGTAAAACGAGTACTGCAAAGGCACATTTGCTTCCTTTACTGAAAAACTTAACCATTAATTCCTGAATTTGCCTTTGCATTGTAGCTTCTTATGCTGGCAGCATCTAATAGGCACCTTGATTAGGCAAGACTACACCGAGAACAAATCAATCACATGTTAATTGATCCTCATGGGACACAATCCCCTAGTCAGATCTTCACACACTACCTTATTAAATTCAGCCATAGATTCATGATTTGGGTGGATGGGGAGGTTCATCCTCCAATTGAACAAATTTGCAACACATTACATAAACAACTCCTGACGCTTTAGTTGCTTCTTTGCACTACTAAGGGTCTCCTTGTTCAAGGGTGCCAAGCAATCTTCTTATTATTCTTATGAAAGCTGCAGGTGTCTCCTCGAGTACTATGGTCTATATCTCAATCAAACAAAAAAGACAACCTAACCAATAAGATATAACAAGCATCCATAGCTAAGACATCACTTAGGATGATGCCAAATGGATATGAGCTAGCAGTTCCTAATATTAGGATTGTGGATAATTAAGATTGTGGATAATATTAGGTATTTAGTAGCTTTAGGATTATATTACAGCTTAAATATTATTAAGTTTTAAGTTTCTTATGGCAGAAATATCAAATTTCACTCTGCAGTTTCGGAAAATATTCAAATCGCACCTTGAAGTGTTTTTGATGCAAATCAACCTTGTACTAAGGTAGTTTTGTATGTAATTGAAGCGCATATAATTAATTGACTTGCAAGTACTGGCATTTTACCTTTGGATATCACACTTAAGAAAGTAACAATTGTTAGAAATAATACTTAATTTGTCAAAATGTAATGCTCTAATTAATTTTAATTACAATTAAAATTAATAAATAAATATAATTTTTTAATTTTTATTTATGGTAAAAATGAAGAAAATTAAATAGATGATGAAATTGAAAACAATTTTGAGAAAAATGGATAAATATTTGAGTTCTGCGAATATTTTTGAAAGAAAAATCGGAAACTGAGGGTTAAAACGCAATTTAAAAAAATTGTGCCACGTAGAACGCCCAATTAACAGCCCCGACGAACCGGAGCACGCCGCGTGACAAACGACGCTAATGCGGTACCATGCAGAAGGTCAGGCTGGCGATGCACGTGTCGCGATCGGACAGTCTGAATTTGTTTCCGCACGCACAGACGATCCGGATCTGTTCCCTTTTCAGACGCGATTCGACGATCACGATTAAACGCGATGAATGGTCAATATCCACTTCCTATTAAAACGCGATCGAATGACTCAAATCAAATTACGTCAAACGGTTCAGATTTACTCCCTATTTAATTACAATCGAACGGTAAAGATCAAACGCGATAGACGGCCCAGATTAAACGGAGATGAATATAAATAACCCTTTTCACACCAAATCCTAACCCTAGCCGCCAGATACCCTACTAGAGAAGAAGAGCCAGTTGCCAGGAAGGGAGCCACCCGCTGCCTACCGCCACGCCGAAGCCACTTCTAACTGCCAAAAGAGGTAAAAATTCTTATTTACTCGAAATTCAATTTTGAACACCCCCATGACCAAATCAGAGCAAAAGAACGGGCAGATGAAGCGAAAACTGCGGGTAAAGTCTAGTGGCACCGCCGCGGGAAAAGACAAAAACCGCCTCTGGCGAGGCCTTTCCTGATTCCCGTTGCGTGTAATTTTTTCACCATTGTAATCATCATTCCTTTCCCTACAGATTGACCAAAGCAAAACACCCAACAACGAAGGTGAGCTAGCGGAACCGCCGCACTGGAGAACCCCGCCGCTGGTAAACTTTGGTTTCTTGACTTTTTTTGGCCAACCGAGACCTTTTAACGTATTTTCTCGCAATGACTGGTACGAAACTGGCCGAAAACAGCCGATCCGAGGCAAACTGCCGCCACCAGTGGCGGCGTTGTCGCTGGAGCACGGCGGAGTCGCCGTTCCAGAATTCCGAAATTGGCCAAAAAGGGTTCCTAATGCTGATTTTGGGTTTTTTGAAATATTTCTTGGTACTTGAAGCACGTTTTAATCCTTAAAGGAAAATTCAGAGAACCTAAGGACCGCCAGTAGGCGCAATCAAATGTTAGTATTTTGGACATCAATTTGAATAAGAATCCCTTACTTTATTACCTGTTATGGACTTCAAGTTTAATTCTAAATAATACGGTATTTCGTGAAATTTAAAAAATATTAATAAATAATTACAGATTACTAATGGAGTCGAAACCGGTTATTTATTATTATTTGCTATGTTTAAGCGATTACTTGATTTTACATCTTTCGAATGCATGATAATACACTAGAATTGATATGATGATGCGATTGTATTTTTTTTATGCATGTATTGCTTATTTTATGTGATTATAGTTGAATTGAGAAACTAGAAACTAAAGACAAACGAGAAATTATTTGCTTAAATGGATGGATGAACGACAGCATTACTGGATATCTGAGAGATGGTGAACGGACCAGGTACATAGGGAACCCTACCGTGAACGTTGTCATATACTGAACGGGATATCAAGATTTGGTAATTTGGCGCTCATAGCGGACGGAATATTGAGGGATAGTATCTTTTGGCTCTCATATCAGACAGGATATGGCGACGGCTCATTAATTGAAAATGTTAAAATAGGGTTCACGCGTAGTGGGGACATCCCTATGAACCCTCACGGATACCAGTAGGCTGAATAAAGGGAAGGTTGTTGTTCCAAGTGATTGTATATGAAATTATGGTATGCGTTATATTATTGACTTTGTAAGTTATTTTTTGAAATCTCGCTATGATAAGAGTGAGGTAAATTATTTTATTTATGACAAACGAATTTACTTAAATTAAGAGCTCCATTAGTTGTTTTGATGATTTTTACCAACCTTCATTTCTGTGTCGGTGAGTAGCGTAATATTCTTACTGTACTACTGTAACTCATTCTTTCATTAACAATTTTAGATCAAGATGACCAGGATTCAGAGCTCAATTCCAAGAGGGTTGCGAGTATAATGTCCAATTACTTATTTTTCGTTTATTTCTTTAATTTTTCATTATTTCTTTTAAAATTGTCATTCTCGTAACCCTATTAGGTATCTGAATTATTGTGTAAGAAATGCAAATCATAACTATTTATTTTGCCTTCGCATTCAATTCATAATTTATTTTCTTTCAAGTTTACGGGTCATTACAGTTGGTATCAGAGCCGCATTCCTCGGAACCATGCCTTATACAAATCCTTATAAAACACCAAAAACAATAAATTATCACTCAACTGTTTCTTATGAAATGCAGGTACAGATAAATGAGGAGATGAAAACCCCCACTAAACCGAGTAGCCAAGGAGGATTCGCTTCGAGAGGTTGTTGACCGGGTATTTGAAATACTGGAGAGACTCATTGCTGCTCAGCAGGCCCGGAAAGAAAGGAATGAGCTACCTGACCTTCCCCCGCTGCCACAGGTTGAGTCACCCCTGCAGTGAGAGGATCCCGAGCCACCCATGTACGATCATGCTCCTCCACAGTACCATCCAGCACTACCATAGTATGATCTGGTGCCCCAACCACAGTACCACCCGTCACCACCATAGTATAGCCTGGTACTCCAACCGCATCACCCGGCACCACCACAGTACAATCCAGTGTCTCCACCGTATCATTCAGTACCACCACAGTACCATCCAGTCCATCCCCAGCATAATCCAGTCCCTCTCCCATGGGACTCAATTTCTCTCATGATGGACGTAGGCTACATTGAGAGGTATAAAAAACTAAATCCATCTACTTTTGCAGAGGTATCCTCCTTTGAAGAGACCAAATATTAGTTAACTAAGATAGAGAAGGCCTTCACGACTCTTGGGGTGATTCCCGAACAAAGAGTCATACTTGCCACCTACATGCTGGGTGGAGAAGTAGGCCGCTGGTGGCAACTCAAGCAGGCTACCCTGCCCGTTCTTGTCACTTGGGAACAATTCTTGACAATCTTTAATGCAAAGTACCTTTCAGAGCATCTCCGACATCTGAAAAAAATAGAGTTTGCACACCTGGTCCAAGGTGACATGACTGTATCAGAATATATTCGAAAGTTCCTAAAATTATGTCGATATTCCCCTGAGAGCATGATGGATGAAGACAGGAGGGCAAGAAAGTTCGAATGGGGTATCTGTCCTAATATCAGACAGCAGTTGTATGTGTTCGAGCTCAGTCCATACTCAGTTGTTCTGGCCAAAGCACAGTTAGTAGAGAGGAACCTTCGCATTTTTCCTCCAACAGTGGGGAATCTCAAGCCCTCAGCTTCACACTGCAGAACAGCACCTAATGCACATGTTCATCAAAACAAGAGATCTAGGTCGATGACTCAGGCACCTCCTCGGATTCCAAAAATAAGTCGCGGTAGGACTTGCCAGAACTATGACAAGAATCATGGGGACCGACCCTGATATCGCCTCAACAACACTTACCGCATATGTGAGAGTGCCCAGCATTATGTAAGAGAGTGCTCGAAGAACCAGAACCAGGTCAGACCTCCTATTCAGGACAGGGCTTACAATCTCACTCAGCAAGATGGAGAAGCCAACTCAGACGTGGTACAGGGTACATACACTATCTATAATCATCTTGGACATGTTTTGATTGATACTGGTGCCTCACATTCATTTGTTTCACATTTTTTGCATCAAACTTAAATGTATTACCTGAAATACTTGATTCTGTGTTGTTTGTATCTACTCCTGGGAGTAGAACACTACTGGGGAAGTTATATACAAAGCCTGTGTCATAAATATAGTAGATAGGAAGTTGAATATGGACCTAATAGAAATTGATACGGATGACTTTGATGTAATTTTAGAAATGAATTGGCTAGCGGCGTATCACGCCACCGTATATTGTATTCAACCCTTCTAATGAGAAGTCATTTACAAATTAATAAAAAAATTTAATATTTGTTCCCTCATGCCAAATTTTCCTATTATCAAGTGTTTTAACCCAATTGTTTTCTCTAACTAGGCAAAACCAAGAAAGAAATTTGTATTCAAGAGATTCCAGTAGTTCGAGACTTCCCGGATGTGTTCCTGAATGAACTACCTATACTGGCAGTAGACAGAGAAGTCGAATTCACCATAAACCTTCAGTTAGGCACTCAGCCCATTTCAGTTGCCCCTTACTGCATAAGTCATGTTAAGATAGAGGAGCTGAGAAAATAAATCAATAAATTGCAAAATAATAGATTCATCCGACATAGTGTGTCCCCTTAAGGTGCTGGAGTCACATTTGCAAGAAAAGTAGATGACTTTCTTTATCAATTGCAGGGGACCTAGGTCTTCTCCAAGATATACCTGCGTTTAGGGTACCATCAGGTAAAGATCAAGGCAGAACACAATCCAAAAACAGCATTTCGAACCAAGTACGGACACTATGAGTTCCTGGTCATGCCAGTTGAACTAACCAACGCACCAGTCATCTTCATGAATTTGATGAACAAGGTTTTCAAACAATTCATAAATCAGTTCATCATTAAATTCATCGATGATATCTTGATCTATTCAAAAAGCAGAGAGGAACACGCTCACCATCTGCCTCAGGTTTTACAAGTTCTTAAAGAGAAGAAACTGTATGCAAAGTTGAGTAAGTGTGGGTTATGCATCGAGCAGACTACCTTCCTATGGCATATCATATCAAAAGATGGAGTGTCAATGAATCCCGAAAAAGTTGAGACAATGCTCGATTAAGTAAAATTGACATCGGTCAAGGAGATCCGTAACTTTCTAGGGATGGCAGGTTATTACCGCAGATTTTGTGGAAGGGTTTTCTAGCTTACCTGCTCCTCTGACTCGGCTCGCAAATAAGAACGTCAAGTTTGAGTAGAACGAGAACTGTGAAATGAATTTTTTAAAACTAAAGAAACAACTAACTACTGCACCTGTGTTGGACTTGCCGAGCGGGTCGGGTGAATATACAGTTTATGGTGATGTCTGCTACTAAGGGTTGGGTTGTGTTCTGATGCAGTATAGGAATGTCATAACCTATAGGTCCAGACAGTTGAAGAGTCATGAGAAAAACTATCTCACTCATGACTTAGAACTTACCGCAATTATCCACGTTTGAAGACTTGGCGCCATTACTTGTATGGGGAGACCTTTCAAATCTATACCAATCATAAGAGTTTGAAACACATATTCACTCAAAAGGATTTCAACATGCATCACAGAAGATGGATAGAATTCCTTAAGAACTATGAATGCAACATCTTGTATCACTCAAAAGAAAAAGTGCAGGCATATTAGCTCACTTGATGGTTTCCGAATGCAGGGTAATAGGGGTCACACAACAGGTACGACTTCAGAACCTGAAGAGAGTCACATGTTTGTCTTACCTGACTATTCAACCCGAGTTGATCCAGAGAATAAAGGAAGCTCAGTCCGCCGATTCCACCCGAGCAGCCCTCAAGAAAGAAGCAGAATATGGAGTTAATTCAGAATTTCGAGTCTCTGCCGATGGGTTGTTTAGATTTCAGAACAGGGTGTGTGTTCCAGGTGACGATGAGTTGAAAAGGGACATCATGACAGATGCCCATAACTTGAAGTTTGTTATGCATCCCAGAAGCATTAAAATGTATTAAAATATGCGACCCCGATTTTGGTGGAACGCGATGAAAAAAGATGTGTCCAACTTTGTTCAAGTGTTTGGTATGTCAGCAAGTCAATGCAGAACATCAACACCCAGACAGGCTACTTCAGCCATTATCTATTACAGAGTGGAAGTGGGAACATATCACAATAGATTTCGTGACAGGATTGCCTTGGTCACGTTCAGGACTTGATGTCATTTGGGTAATTGTTAACCGGCTCACCAAGTTTTTCCACTTCTTACCCATCAGGATGACCGAACCCTTAGACAAGATAGCAAAAATATACATCTGGGAGATAATCAGATTACATGGAGTACTAGTGACAGTAGTGTCCGACAGGGACCCAGGTTCATTTCTCGTTTTTGCTCTAGTTTTCAACAAGCCATCAGAACGAAACTATCTTTTAGTACTGCATTTCGCCCTCAAACCGATAGACAGTCAGAAAGGACGATCCGCACACTTGAGAAAATGCTCCGAGCTTGTGTTCTTGACTTCGGGGACCATTGGAATGATTATTTACCCCTGATAGAATTCGCCTACAACAACAACTACCAAGCAAGTATTGGCATGACTCTGTACGAAGCGCTGTATGGCTGCCCATGCAGATCGTCGATACGTTAGGAAGAAGTAGGTGATAGAAAACTGTTCGACTCAGATCTCGTAGAGAAGACTACAACCAAAATAGTTAAGATCAGGAAAAACATTCAGACGGTTCAGAGCATGCAAAAAAGTTATACAGATACCTGGAGAAGAGATTTGGAATTTGAGAAAGGTGATCGAGTATTCCTTAAGATCACTTCTTTCAACAGAATTAGTAGGTTTTGCAAGAGGGGAAAACTAAACCCTAGTTTATTGGGTCATTTAAAATTTTAAACCAAATTGACACTGCCGCCTACAAACTGGCACTGCCTCCAGAACTTTTCAAGATCCATAATGTGTTTCATGTATCCATGCTATGGAAGTACAACTCAGACCCCTCTCATGTCTTGGCTCACGAGACTCTTTCACTGCAGGAGAATCTGTCCTACGAGAAAGTACCAATCCTTATTGTGAACTGAACGAATAGAGTACTCCCCAACTGGAAAATTCCCCTTGTTAAAATCCTATAACAGAATCACACACTGAGAGAGATCACATAAGAGCTAGAATCAGACTTAAGAGTCCAATATCTCCGATTGTTTGATTGAGTAAGAGAGACAAATTTGAGGGATCAAATTTCTTTTAAAATGATGAGAGTTGTAATGCCTTAATTAATTTTAATTCTAATTAAAATTAATGAATAAATATAATTTTCTAATTTTTTAATTTTTATTTAAGGTAAAAATGAAGAAAATTAAATAGAGAATGAAATTGAAAATAATTTTGGAAAAAATGGATAAAAATTTGGGTTATATGGGTGTTTTTGAAAGAAAAATTAGAAATTGTGAGTTAAAACACAATTTAAAAAAATTGCACCACGTAGGAAACCCAGTCAGCAGCCCCGACGAACAGGAGTGCGCTGCGTGGCAAGCCACGCTGATGTGGTGCCACGCGGGAGACTACGTTAGCGATCCGCGTGCCGCGATCGGACGGCCCAAATTTGTTCCTGCGTGCACGGACAGTTTGGATTCGTTCCCTTTTCAGACGCAATCGGACGGCCATGATTAAACGCGATAAACGGTCCAGATCTACTTTCTATTTAAATGCAATCGGATGGCTCAAATCAAATCGCGTTGAATAGCCCAGATTCATTCCCTATTTAATCGCGATCGGATGGTCCAGATCAAATGCGATGGACAGCCCTGATTAAAAGAAGACGGATATAAATAACCTTCTTCACACCAAACCCTAACCCTACCCACCAAACAACCCCGATGGAGAAGAATGGAGCCGTCTGCCGCCCCCTGCCGCGCTGGAGCCACTTCTAACTACCAAAAAAGATAAAAATTTTCTTATTTGCTCGAAATTCAATTTTGAACACTCACATGGCCAAATTGGAGGAAAAGGATCAGCGGATGGGTCGGAAACTGCGGGTAAAACCCGGCGACGTCGCTGTGAGAAAAGGCGAAAACCGCCTCCGATGAGGCCCTTCTCGATTCCCATTGTATGTAATTTTTTCACCACTATAATCTCCATTATGTTCTCTACAAGTTGACCGAAGCAAAACACCAAACTACAAAGGTGAGCCGGTGGAGCCGCCGCACCGGGGAACTCCGCCGCCGGTAAGTTTTAATTTTTCGACTTTTTTCGGCCAACCAAGACCCCTTAACATGTTTTCTAGCAGGAATTGGTACAAAACCGGCCGAAAACAGCCGACCTGATGCAAACCTCCGCCGCAGGCAACGGTGTCGTCACCGAAGCAAGGCGGAGCCGCCGTGCTAGATTTCCGAAATTGGTCTAAAGGGGTTCCTAACACTGATTTTGGATTTTTTAGAGTATTTCTTGGTACTTGAAACGCGTTTTAATCTCCGAAGGAAAATTCAGGGAATCCAGAGACCGCTAGTAGGCGCAGTCAAAAGTTAGCATTTTGAACATCAGTTTGAGTAAGAATCTCTCACCTTATTCTCTATTATGGAATTAAAATTTAATTCTAAATAATATTGTATTTTGTGAAACTTAGAAAATATTCATTATTAATTACAAATTACTAATGTAACCGAAATTAATTGTTTATTATTATTTGTTATATTTAAGCGATTGTCTGACTTTATAATTTTCGAATGCATAATAATACACTGGAATTAGTATGATGATGCAATTGTATTTTTTTTATGCATGTATTACTTGTTTTATGTTATTACGGTTGAATTAAGAAACTAGAAACTAAATGTGAACGAGAAATCGTTTGATTAAGTGGATGGATGAACGGCAACCTTACTGGTTGAGAGATGGTGGATAGACCGGGTACATAAGGAATCTTACGTGAACATTGTCTCATACTGGACGGGGTATCGAGATTTGGTAATTTGATGCTCATACCGGACGGGGTATTGAGGGATGGTATCTTTTGGCGCTCATACTATACGAGGTATAGGGATGGCCTGTTAATTGAAAATATTAAAACAGGGTTCACGTGTAATGAGTACATTCTTATAAACCCCCACAGATACCAGTAGACTGAAGAAATGGAAGGTTGTAGTTCCAACTTATTGTATATGAAATTATGATGTGTTATATTATTGACTTTATAGATTATTTTTGGAAATCTCGCTACGGTAAGTATGTGGTAAATGATTTTATTTATGACAAACGAATTTATTTAAATTAAAAACTTCATTAGTTGTTTTGATGATTTCTATCAATTTTCATTTCTGTATCGATGAGTAGCGTGGTACTATTAATGGAGTAGTATAACTCATTCTTTCATTAATCATTTCAGATCAAGAAGATCAAGATCCAAAACTCGATCCACAAGATGGTTGCGAGTAGAATGCCCAGTTGTTTTTTTTCCATTTATTTTTTTAATTTTTTATTATTTCTTTTAAAAGAGTCAGTCCCGTAGCCATATTGGGTAATCTGAATTATTGTGTAAAAAATATAAACCCTAACTATTTATAATTTATTTTTTTTCTAATTCACAGATCGTTGCACAAAAGGCTAGAGCCCACAATTATCCTATACATCTCAAGCTTGTGTGGAAATACAAGGAGAACGATTATTCATTCTGGTACCGGAATCACATCATTTGTTGACAATTTACGCTAATCTCTTAGTATAAATAGAAACAAGCGTTTTACTGCTGAACGAACATATAAAAATTCTTATATAAATAACATAAACCAGAAAGCAACGACACAACTTAATCGATCAGCCATTCATGAGAATGCTCGATGTTACACAGCAAAACACTCTAACTAAATCAATTCTGGGTCGAATGCTGGATTCTGGAACTAAAGCAGTTACCACAATTCTTCCCAAGTAATTGGTCAAGAATTGATTCCACGCCCCCGTAAAATGCAACGAAATCCACAAAAATGAAATATACAAATAAAATTATCAGAAATCAACAATTGAATTTTCGACTCCACAATATGACAAAATGTTATATCGCAACTGAGGTAACCTAATTTACGAAGTATTCCATTTCCCTTACCTCTCAAAACCTTAGGAACCGGAACACGAAGAGAGCCTCGAGAATCCCGAAACACGCCCCTGCAAGTACATCCAACAGGAAATGCCTCCCAAGAAGAACCCTAGAGATGGCAGTCAAGCTCGCCCATATCCAAACCCCAAAAACAATGGCTCGCGTCATGTCCTCCTTGTTGTAGTCATCCGGAATCCATCTGTCCAAGAACCAACCATTTCCACTCTCCCCCCACGGCTTAGACGAGAATGTGAGGGCAAATCTCTCAATGGCAGCTGCGGAAAGCGAGACGGAGGCGGCAACGAAGAAGACGCGGGTGGCGTGACCACTGGGAAATGAGAAGTTGTCGATGGATATGACGGGGGACATAGAAGGGTTGTAGTGAGGGCGGGAGCGGCGGAAAAGAGTCTTGACGAAGCCGATGAAAACTAGGTCGAGAAGAAGTCCGACGACGAACGGGAGGAGGAAGGAGAAGCGAAGAGGGGAAAGGGGAGGGGCGAGGAGAAGGGCGAGGGAAACGGGGAAGGAAAGGCGGAAGTCAGCGGAGTATTCGAGGAGGAGGAGGAAAGAATGCGGAAGGATGGGCTTGGTGAGGGTATGAAGCGCGTGAGAAAGCGTGGCGTCTACGGTCAACAGATGGCGAGGGAGTGGAGTTGCAGTTGGTGGGTTTGTGGTGTTGGCTTTGAGTGGCGGTTGTGCGGAAGCCATGGCGGGGTTGGGTCTCGTTGGCTGGGATGGATTACAGTTTTGTTTGGTTGTTCTTTGACTGAGTTTAATCCAACAGGTCAGGGAAAAGAATAAAGCCCGAGAGAAAGTCAAAAGAAGCCGGCGACGGCGCCCCGTGTGCTACGCAAATATATATTTGCCGGAGACGTAGTTACTTTTAACTATTTTGTTTCTTTGAATAGTGTTTTCTATTTATTTTTATTTTTATTGTAAAAAATTATATTTTATTAAAATTTTAGATTTGTTATATTTCCTAGTGGCTAAATCCAACACTCAAAAGCCCAGAAGGAAAAGAGAAGAGGGCCTTAAAATAGGCCCAACTCTGATGCAAAGACAATCAGCACTAATTAATGATCTTCAAAACAGCGTCGTTTGGCTGAATCTATATTGGCCTTAAAACGATGTTGTTTTAATAGGAGGCGTCAGCAGTTGTTGAGTTGGAGGAGGAGAGGGTGATCGTACAAAGGAAGTTAGGTTTCTTGCATATTTTGATTCAATAGACTTCCAACTTATCAGTTTCATTTCAATTCTTGTGGTTTAGTGACAGACATACATATTCATTCACGCACTAATTTGGGCAAATTTGATGTGCTAATTTTTACTAATTACTGTGCTTTTGGCGAGCACCATCACCTACAAAATAATAATAATAATAATAACAATTTGGACAATAACACACACGGGCAACTACATAAAAGAGAAGAGAAATGTGAAGACAACTGATTTGCCATTTTCCTTTCTTAAGTTTCTAGTTCATTCACTGCATCTATATTTCATAAAGAATGTAATAGTCGAAGATGAATTGAACACATCACACATATTGCCATAAGAATAATATTAAAATACAACTTTTTAAATATATATATATAATAATAAAAAATAAATAATAATAATAAGATAATAATAAATAAATTAATGAACAAATGAAAAAAAAAAATTTAAAATGTTAAATTAGAAATATAAAAATTTAATTATAATTTTATTTTTTAAAAAAAAATTATATACTATTTCATCTTCAAAGCGTGATCTTGCATTTCAATTTATATAAGTCTTTTGACAGTTCTGTACCATTTTCGTCCTTATATATATTATCAAATTTATTTATGAATCCCTCCATGAATTTAGTCTGTATATAGTGTTGACTTTTAATTTACAATAGTCCAAGACCGCATATGCTTTTTCTCTCATTTTAATTTGATTTAGCCCTAAAAGCTTCCACTTGATATTGTTTGAAAATCTAGGTAAATGCAAATTTCATTAATAATGACCAAAATCAAATAACTATTGTATTGTATGTATCGATAAAAATATTAAAAATAGCTCATCTCATATACTCTTTTTCTTTTCTTTTAAAAACTTATGATTGTATATGTATGTATATATATATATATATAAATATATAAATATTAGAAAAATTAAGGGGAAAAGTAAGAAAAATGAGAGGGAGTTCAAACTTCAAACTAAGCATGCCCGGAGAAGAAGAAAAAAAAAACACACACACGATTCCCGGAGTTGAAATAGATTCTGAAGCGTGGAGGCAAAGGCTGGCAAAGTAATCACAGCAACACTAAATTCATTTTGATTGATGCAAAATCCCATGGTCATGCTAAAACGAGGCACTCCTTTTCATTGTACGCCATCTACATCTCATTATGATCTCTTCTTATACACATATATACAAATATACAGAATATAGGAATGTTCAGAAACTTCGCAAGATTCAACCTTTTTGTCTTCCCATTTTCTAGATATATGTTTTTTTCCTCTTTAGTCGTTTTAAAAGAAAAAAACAAAAACAAAAGAAGTCACCATATGAAATCTCATGTTGCATGAACTCAAATTTTGTGTTTGCAGTTCTGCTTTTTGTTTTCTAAAAAATAAAAACCATGTCATAATATTATCTGAATTTCGAAAAAGAGCTTTTGGTGTACATTTGAGTGTAACCCACCATTGGATCATAATAAGTTTCTTTTTATTTTTAAAATATATATATTTTAACTTTTATTTCATTTAATTTTATATCTTTTTTAGTATGTGAGAAGAAAGAAAAAAATAAAAATAAATAAATAAATAAATAGATCTAATAAAATTAAGTGAACGAAATGAGTTACATATCTTTTACCAAGATAAATGTCATCGTCAAAGGAAAGATTCAAAAATATTTACTCTTAATTCTTCTCGAGTAAGTAAAATATCTTATTAATATTTACTGAACAATTATATTTTGAAAAGTTCTATACATCTCCAATGTTATTAATAGATTATCCTATAAAAAGTTTATTGACATTTTTCTTTAACAAATAATTTTTTTTCTTGCTATAAAAAATGAAAAAGAGAAACACAAAAACAAAAATAAAAACTAATCATAGATAAATTGAGACCAAGTAGTATCACAATAATACATGAACATCAACACACTCGTGGTCTTTTCAATGATGTAGTCAACTTGACGGATAAGGTAGTCTGAACAAGTATTACCTTTATGGTGGATATAAACGACATAAATATCATAGTCATTATCTAATAGTTTCTTAAACTCATTTTCAACTATGCTCGTAATTGATGCTACTCAAACTTATTATGAAGAATAACCATGGCTTGAAGAGAGTCAACCTCCACTATTAGCTTTTTAATCCTCTCATCTCAGCAAGCTTCAGTCCTTCAATAATCCCATAAAGTTTTGTGCACAAAATATTGTTTGGTTCGTTCTAAACTTATATATGAAGTCAGACATCTATTTTTCTTAGTCGTTGCATATGAATCCACTAGTTGGTATACTGGTTGGATCAATATAAATATAATTATCAATATTAAGCTTGTAACACCCCTAGGAGAGGGGCCTTCCATCTAGGATCTCGAGTGTGATTCCCATCTCTAAATTATATAATGGGCTTGATGCTACCAATTTGAAATTTCAAAACCATGCGAATAATCACCTCTGGCATCTCAAGGTTGTGATTATCCTTGTTGATGAACTTGTTTTACTTCTTCTAAAGGAAGCATGTTGTGGTGGTGAAAATTATTCTCTAGCTATAATGTCATAGGAGTTAACATCACTCCTCAATTTCCACAATATCCACCTATCAAAAGAAAAAAAAAAGAATATCAACACAAGTATTAATAATCAAACCATTTCATACCTATTGTAACTCAGGATAATCTCTGAGAGTGCGAATGAGGGATTTGTTACTTTCATGACATATCTCAAAATAATCATTATTAATGATAAAAATGCAATTTAAAGTCATTGACCATGTGAGATGTCTCACTTTCTTGGGCATGAAAAGAGACCAAATGGCTTTCTAAATATATATTTATCTAGGTTGCCCCCAAATATGGAGGAATTTATACGTTAATTTCACAGTAAGTTTCCATCATTAGCATTACAATACCATATTTTATCATTATTCATCTCCTTTTATCTTATCTGAATTTGAGCAATTTTAAGGCATTTCATAGTTGGTATGTAGTTAGTGAAATCAACTCATTTCCAAGTCTCGTCTGTATTTGTAATGTTTATATTTATCTTACCCAAAAGCCCAATTGGCACTGGGTTCAATGGCTACTAATGAAGGGTCGATACCTAACCCAAATGTCTTTTAAAAGTTAATCCTATGTCCATTAGTTATTGTCAATCTAATTCACTTTAGGGTTTCCTTAAATTCGTTATAGGGTTTTAAGCTTTTCTTTTTTTTTTTTTTAAGGAAAAAAAATCTCAACACACAAGTTTACTTGGTTGAATCAACCTTTGATCCTCATTTCTTATTGGGTTCTCTCTTTTGGAGCTAAAAGAAGCCTCAAAATTCTTAGAATCCTTGAGAATCTCCATATATTTAGGTTGTTTTCAGCCTATGGTCTCTAGTATCAATTGCATTGACCTTTATTATAGTTTCTCCAAACATATTTCCATCATCAAAATATTAAAACAATCTTGACACCTTATCTTTTACTTTTTCTTTTATTGGCTTTACCTCCCTTTGATCTCTAAACTAAGGCCACACCATATTACTATTGTTTTTTTTCTTTTCTTTCTAGTGCAATAGATAAAATAGAATGGTTGTAAAAATTACTTGTTTTCCCATTAGCATAACCCTTGAATCCCTCACGTGTCATGGTCTATTACTTCGACATTTTCTTATCCAACCACAATATTTTATAGTCTTAAAAACAAAGAGAGAGAGAAAGAGAGAAAGAGTATTGAGAGAAAAAGAATCTCAAATTTGAGCCTTTAAAAGACACTTAAACGATATCATTTTAGAGCCTCCTATGGCTCTTCTTTGAACAACATGTTTTAGGTGTCATCTATGATAATAAGCTCCCTTAAACGACATCGTTTCATTTAAAGGAGACCTATGCTTGGGCTTGGTTCATGTCAGGCCTAGATATTTTGATCCAAGCCCAGGCGCCCTTTCCTTACATTCCCCTTCTATTTTTCTCCTTTTTTTTCTATTTTAATTATGTTTCATTATTTTTCCCTCTTTTTCCTTTTTGTTCTTTTTTTCTTTTCACGGATTTTTTCTTTTCT
>NW_019014663.1:1281823-1302606 GCF_000150535.2 Carica papaya | reverse complement strand
AGACCCTCTAGGAAAATTCTAAAGCAGAGCTAATATTTTTGCTCTGTGTTTTGCTTTGCCTACCTATGTTGAATGTGGTTTTAGGGGCTCATTAGGGAAAACCATTAAATCCCACAATGAGAAGAAACAAATTTTGTTGCCTAAAATCCAATAGTTCTATTCCATTTAGTCTATTCTCTTCGTACCAGAAGTCATTACAATTGCTTCCTAGACTTTAGCAATTGCCATCTAGGAAGATAACCACCTTCCCTTACAATAGGATCTTCTAACATGACAAACTACTTCCTGACCACTCTAATACAGACACAACATAAGATAATAACAAACTACACAACAACAAATAGTTATTACACAACAATTAACTAACAAAAGTTTAGCATCCTTGCCACTGCCACTGCCTTTTTCTTCCCTTCTGCTTATGCTTGTAAACTAGTCCAAATCTTTGATCCATGACATCACTCCCTCTCTAGGAGAAGTGCTTGTCCTCAAGCACAAAAGAAGAGTAGCAGGATACCAAGGAGGCAAGAGATTCCCAAGAAGCATCAGCCAACGAACAAGAACTTTCTGTTGACCATTCAGCAATCCATATCAAGGACAGCTTGTGGAGTCGGCAGAATTAAGTCTTGAGGAAGAGCACGCGTTGTAGGTTCAACAGAAACGTCACCATGGAATTTCTTAAGAAAAGAGACATGGAAAATATAATGTAGTTAACTGTCTGAAGGAAGATTCAAATGATACAGAACTTGACACACCCATTCAATTATTGTAAGAGGCCATAAAATTTTGAAAAAAAAGCTTGTGGTGGGTGTCTTGAAAAAAAGCTAGTGGTGATGACACCCAGTAAGAGACAATGGATGATAGGACTGCAACAAGAGGCTGACCATGTTTCTCACTTGAAAGGAAAAAACCCTACAATAGGCATCATACCAATTCTTCATAACAGATTGCACACGTAGGTATCTTATGATTTTAACATATCATGTTGATTCTTTAGTTCTAAATCTACGGCCTTTTAATCTCAGCTAACCTCGGGCAACAATCCAATAGACAAGATGAGGAGCACCATAGACAACTTCAAAAAGTGTGGTTTGCAAGGTTGAGTGGAATCCATACTGCAGTGGGACTTGATCCAAGATAACCAATCAAGTCATTTGTGGGGATGATCATTTGTGCAATGTTGAAGGTAAATCTCCACAGTACGATTTACCACTTCAGTTGGCCATCACTTTGTGGTTGGTTGGCGGAAGAAAAGCAAAATTTGGCATCAAAGGATGCAGAATTTACTAGTGAAAATGACTTCTCAACCTCATACTACAGACTCCAATAACCCATACAAATGAAAGATTTTATCAAAGAACAAACGTGCTACACTTGTAGCAGTATATGCTGAGACAAAGAAATGAACTGAGCACACCTGGAGAACTTGTCAACAACAATTGATAAACACTTTTACTACAAGAGAGCGGAAGCCTCTCAATGAAATCCATAGAGATATAGATCAAATATAAGCAGGTATTGGAAAGGTTGGACAAGCCCAACTGGTTGTAAATGTTTAGCTCTGTGGCATTGACAAACCAAACAAGAATGCACAACATCTAGTGGCCCATTTTCTTCATAGTAGACCAATAAAAATGTGCAAAAATACATTTCAAGATCTTTTTATACCCTTCGTGGAATTGACAATGAATGGTCGAATTAGTGCAGAAACCAGGAGCAATGTAGTCAGAAGGTATCCACAGTGCTTGTAAAATGTGAAGCCATTACAATCAAGCCAATGAGCAGAAGTTTGACCGTCTTGAGTATGTTTGACTGAAAGTATAGTTTTGGAATAGAGGAAACCTCGTCTGATAGAATAAAAAAGAGATAGCTGAGGCATAGAATAGCTTGAAGGATGCTTCAATTTTCATGTTGTCTGCAAAGTGCATTAACAACCACATTATCTCTATCAGCCTACTTTCTTAAGTGCATTGGCAACCACATTATCTCTACCAGCCCAACATTCCAACTTGGGATCAAAGACCATGAGTTTACTCAACCGATGTTGTTGAGGTAATGTAATGATCTACTGCTCCAGAAGGAACTTGATACTGTAGTGTTCTGCACGATCAAATAAAAGAATTTCCTCCACAAATAAGGGGACTAATGTCTTACTGCTTCAGAGAGGCCAATTAACTCCTTAACATAAGTGGGCAAACAGTGAAGAAAGGCATCGAAAAGTTAACAAAACAATTCTACACTCCACCAGCCTGCTTTAGGATAACTCTGATATCGAGATCTAAAGCATCAAAATTCCACCACAAAAGAAATGGTAAAATCAGGAGAGCAAGGACTAGAGTTTCGAGCATGATCTTCTTCAAAGCTTTAAGAGCTGTAATGACGTCAAAACTCTACACAAAAGAATACTTTTTGAGCATATTGTTAAGTGAAGTCATGATAACACCATTCCTGCAAACAAATTCTCGGTAATAACCTGTCAACCCGAGATATCCGCAGCCTACATATTGTAGAAAGTAGTAGACATTGTAAATTGCCGAATTCTTACTATGGTTAGAAGCCATGCCATTAGCCAAGGTAATAAGGTCCAACTAAGCGACTTGTGATTCATTGAATAAACACATTTTTTGAAAAATTGGCAATCCATGTTGTGATTCATTGCACATTCAAAGCTTGTTAAAGCAAACAAAAAAATCAAAGTTTCATATTATTTTTTGACAAGTAGAACAAGACGAAAAAGGGGACTAACTTTGCCTGATAATTCTTTGTGCTAGGATCTCTTCATATTGCTGCTCAATCTCATTTTTATGCATATTAGGGTGACTATGCGGCTGTACCACCACTAGACTGGTGCCTGCTTCCAGTAGTATTTGGTGACATGTACTTGTTGCAGTGTAGCGAACCAAGACTGGCAAACTGATGAGAAAGAAAACTTCCCATAATTGGGCCTACTAATCTCAATAATAGGGGAGGCAAATTGCAATTGCAAATTCCAAATAATTCAACTTGTTGACAAATGTGCAAAAAGTCATTTGCATTAAATTGAAATCCCAAATCATAACCAGTTGACTCTTAAAACAACTCTAAACCCACTTAAGGGAAATAAAAAAAGTCTAAAGAGAACAAACGCCTTCCTATGTGCAAAGACAACCTTATACACGACAGAACTTCACAATGTTTGGCCATTAGCAAAATCTATTCCCAAATCTGCTCTTTTTCCATGAAACTTTTCAACTATGGCACAAGGAATGTATTAATAAAATTATGAGTGCTTCCATAATTAACTAAAATAAGAATTTCCTTACTTGCATGTCTGAGTGGATTGATTGCCTGTAATGGCAAGGAGAGATTTCCACTTCTAGCATCAAATTCTGAGTCCTGAGATTGTTAGAATCACATTAATTTTCTGAATCTTGAATGATCAATCCGTCAATAACTTCCACCAAAAGAGTCTTTTGCACTGATGATGACAATATAGCATTCATCACAATTGGAACAGAGACAACATGCTTTTCTATCCTCCAACTTTTCCTGAGACAGCTATTTCACAAAACAAAATGGAGTTTGTACTTTTTTTGGGAAGAAGAAGCTAGAGGCTTTTAGGATCCCGCTAGTTCTATCTTTGCCACCAATTTGATTCCTCCCCTATAGACGACCCCCCCCCCCACCCCCCTCTCTCCCCCCTTTAATAGAGGCATACAAGATTTATAGCACAAGTAAGATCTCACAATGCCTGCAATTCAACTCCGAGGGCAATATATTCTTAGAGCTTGCTGACAAAGAGTTGCACCTCGTCACCCATATAATTGGTCCAGCATGCACAAAAAACTGCCAAATCAGTGCTTTTAATCATAAATGGACACACCTTATTGTAATTTGACCATTTCACCAAACTTGTTGCTGCGAATAAAAAGCCCAAAATGTATATTGCAATAACTCTTAAATTCCTCCCACAAATATGGTCAACTTCAAGAACCATTATTGAGAGTCACCTTCAAGATGATAAGATGCCAAAGATACTTATTGCTCCACTGGATACATAGATGACAAAAGAAGTGGTCACACTGACTCAACCAACGCAGAATATCAATTGTACCGTCATACCATAGAAAGTTAATCTTGGAAAAACATGGAACAAAGGGACCGTTTTCTGCAACCTCATGTTGTTAGTCACAGCATCCATGAGTTATACTACCTTCATCGTGGACATGAGAGGCCCACCTGAGACCTCCAAGTGCTTTGAACTTGTTTTCAAGGATATGTAGGCACAAGTTCCCTACGGAGTTTGTCTTTATCACTTTCAACCCAATCGCGAGCATGATCCTCTTGGTAGATCTTAATAAAAGTGTCTAATTGTTGTTGAATGACACAAGTACCTCACGGTATGTAGGATCACTATCTTTGATACCAATCACTATCTTTGATACCAAGTGATAAAATCCTCGAGATTTTAATCTCATAACTAGACCCTCTATTCTTACTCTGGGTTTTGTTTTTCTACTTATGTTGAATGTGGTTTTAATGGCTCATTAGAGAAGCCCTTAAATCTCATAAAGAAAAATAACAAATTTTGTTTTCTAAAATCCAATAGTTTATTCCATTCAATCTTGTATTTTTATACTAAAGATAACAGCAGCTTCCTATAGTTTAATAACTGTCCTCCAGAAAGATAACTACCTCCCTTTACAATATGATCTTCTACCGCACTAAACTCCTCCCTGCCCATTCTAATACAGACACAATACCATATAATAAAAATTAGATAATAAAAAAAATTATTACACAACCATTAACTAACAAAGCTAAGCATCAATACTGTTACCACTTCCTTTCTTTCCTTTATCTATGCTTATAAACTAACTTGAATATTTGACTTGTAACAAACAGGTGTACAACAAGTTTTCACCAAAATAGAAAAAGAATCAAGTCCGGCTACTAATTCTTACCCTCTCTAGGATTCTAATTAATTGGATATTGAAAAAAAAAAGGAATTTTTCATCACAGAGTAATTTTTTTTATTCATTTTCATATTTATTATTTAAATTAGGAAATTCTTTTACTATTTTAGTCTTGAAGCCTAAATAGGGGAAAAAATATAGGAAGCAAACCTCACTATTGCCGCAAGATTTCTTTCTAACCCGACATATTACCGCATTTGAGATGTGGGATCTTAACAGAGTGATACCGGAGCAGGAGGTCATGGAGGATTCTCAGGCTTTTCAGCAAAAGTTTGACCTTCCTCAAGATATAGCAGGAAGATCACCCAACAGCTAGCCACACAAATCAGAGTGTTGTCTTTAGAAATCTTAGGCTCATGGCCAGAGTGTTTTGCAGCCACCAAAATCAACAACTCTCACCATTGCAATAAGCGACCCCATAACTCAACTGAGCAACCCAAACGGTTAAGCACAGTTTCATGCTTTGCAAAATTGGATATTCCTTGTTAAAACAGCAGTATAAGCTCTATGGGCTAGCTGAACCACTGCTAGAACTTGAATCCCAACCAATGAACATTGGAGGAGTACAAGCTCGGGTTGGCATTGTTTTAGTAACTAGGGCATGCCCAACTATAGTTCATGAAGCTCAAGTAAGACAAGTCAGTCTGCAACCGAGGATGCCATCTCTTTCTTTCTCTCTAAATAGTCTCTCTAGATTTTTCTCCCTTCTTAGTCTTAGTTTCAGCTTGCACTTTGGGCAAAAACAGCCATACTTTTCTCCCCACCAAGGAAAGTACAAGAGGACGAGAATATTTTAAGAACTTGTAGCAGATGCCTCTTTAAATGATCAGAAAACTAAATGGACATTCGAGGAAATGTGTGAGTTTTCCGGAGTGAGAGTTCATAATAAATGGAGGAGAAAGCTAAAAGGAAATGACAAAAATTTGATCTTCTCTTTGGACAAGAATAGGCATCGCAAATTCTTGGAGCTAGTGGAATGGAATGGTGTAGACAAAAGAAGATTTCTTTTCCTAGATGTGTCAAAGTGAATGTGACAAAGCCAACAAATGATGGGGATTACTCTTTCTGATTGTTGCACTAAATGTGTCAAAGTGAAGAGAGGTCATTGAATAGTCTGGTTGTAGAGACGACAAAGAAGCATCGAACTTAGCCTTGTGTAAAAGCACATAAACAAACATGGGTTAAAACCCATATCAGGTTTAGCCCAGCCTCCTGCCTGAGAGCTGATAACAGAGGAATCTGGCTCAAGGAAATCCATCCACTGCTTTCTCCTCTTCCAAGTCGTTATCATCTTCTTCCACCAAATCCTCTCTTCCTAGTGTGGCAAATTTTGGGAGTCTCAATTGCTTTGAGCTTGGAGAGGCTAGTCAGCAGAAAACGACCCCTTTGAAGGAGTTGTTGTCTTCTAGGTTGGTTCCTCTCTCTAAACCTTGTATCTTGTTTTCTATATCTCCTCTTTCATGTGCTGCTTCTCCATATCAATTGAGGAAGTAGCAACTGGTGTTGTTATCTCAAGAGAATTAGCCTTGTGAGTTTGAGGTGCCATCACTCTATTAGAATCAAAATGGCGAATTATCTCAAGAGAATTAGTAAATTGTCTGCGGTCAGTTTTGAGGATCTTTTAGCCAAGATACGGAGTCCTTCAGAACCTCAATTTGAACACCATTTATTGAACCCACAACCTCCAGCCAAAACCAATTTTTGCAACAATGTCCAGGCACAAAATTTTTTTGTAACAAGTAAAACACAATTCCTTCTCTCACCTCTTCTCAAATTCGCTCTTTTAAAGTTTTTATTTGTGTCTACCCCTAATACATCTTTATCCTATTTTCCTCTATCATTACTTTTGTCACCAAAATCCTGCCGCCCTTAGGATGACACATAGACCATTCTCTAGATAATGCTTCCAGACAACCGACCAACACTTACTGTCAACAAACTTGCTCTTGCTCAAGATGTTCCTATGCCCAATTCTCCTGTTACCATTTGAGAAAATTCTCTGTTGCTGAAACCCATAACAGTGAACTCCAAAACCAAATGTTATCTTCTCTATTTTAGGATCTTGTTATGAGAGACCAATATGGGCTCGTTAAGGGAATGACCTCAAACAGTATGAAATAGTCATTAAACTATTCTGATAATTACTCACTCCATAACCTCTTTATTCCCTGTAGATTTAATTATATAAGACCAGAACGGTATTTGTTCCCCTTCAACCAACATCTATCCACTAAGGCAAGCAGTAAAGACAAGTTCAAAGACAGCAAACTACAAATCCAAACTGCCCCTATCAGACTAAAAAAAAGTAACTATTACATCTTAAAATAAAGCATGATAAATTAAACACTTAGCAGTTAGCAGCCCAACCCTTAAATTTTCTTCCTCCTCCTTTGGTAGTCTTTGTCAAATGGCATGATACCAATGCACATGAAAAAACATTGGTAGATAAAGGGTATTACATCTAGAGGATGAAAAATACCAGGTAACTTCCTCGGTTTTCTCAGTGGAACAAACTTTGCTCCTATAGCCAATGCGATGGGAGGACCAAATATGAAACCTCGAGCCTCTATTCCTGAAGCACAAAATTCTTTTTTCAGAACAAAATGAAGGGCCTTGAGAAAGAGAAACAGCAAAAGAGCAAAAGGTGTTAATCCCAGTTTCGTTTGATTACATAAAGCAAGTACCATGTACTAGCAATCTTCATATGATATCGTCAAAAAATATTTACCAGTAAGTTGCATTTACTCCAAGTGGCCAACAATAAACATCATACAAAACGAATAAAATGATGCCTCCTTCCACAACGAAAAATAATTGCATTGCCTTATTAATATAAAAATTACATTGAAATTAAAAAAAAAATACAATCTCATTAGAAATAGTAGAGGGTATAAAACTTCAACTGGTAGAAAGAAGAATTCCACAGTGCATAGATCTCAATTAAACTTCTAGCCACACTAATCCCTGTCCTCCCACCCAAAGATGAGAATCAAATATAACCAAGTTAAGAACACAGAATCTACATACAGCAAGATGAATTACACGCAACTGGCTGTAAATACAACAGCATAATCAAGGGTCAGGTTGTCCTATTAATGTGATCAAATCCAAGTTATGAACCAGCAGCCGATTCAAATCCACATAGATTTGATTGGGAGTAACACAGGAATGCAACCTCACCAAAACTTATCTTCAGAAACCTTCTTCTTACAGGGGCATTTTGATATTAATATAAAGAGTTTAGTCTAAGTATTATAGGAGTATATAAATTTCAATAGCCAACTTATTTAGAAAAACTTGATTTGATATATTACACAAATTCCTCTCCACAGTAACAATAGGTTTTGGTCCAGCTGCTTGTAACTTTTCTTCTATAATTATAAATTTACACAGAAGCTATCTGCATAAGGTTATATTTTCTCTTTTACCTAATTTACTCTTTTTATTTAGTTTTCTTCCTCTTTTTACACGCTTCAGAGAGTATTCACATGATGAAGGAGAAAAATGGAAATGCTCACGAAATTGTTATTTTCCTATGGTTGAATTTTCACCAGAGTCTCAAAATCAAAATCCATATTACTTATTTATTTTTCTCAAACCAAAAAAAAAAAAAAGAAACAACTTATAGCTAGTAAACAAATTTGTGCAAGGACAACACTCCAGTGAAGTAAAATGTGAGAATAAAAAGGATGCTAGATCATTCTTGGACTACTAGGGGACATCATAGTTGTACATTATCAAACATGTCACAAACATGTTAAGTTTTAGCCTTCATGTTTTTCTCCATGTACTGCTGTTTATCAAAACCTTTTTAACCATTCGATAATAATTCTCTGCACATTGATAAATTAATATATCTTTACATTTTCCCCCATCTCTTGAATGTTTCATCTCAACCTCCCTCCATGGTTTTGGTAAGAATAAGGAGTGTAAAATACTTGGAAGAGTGGCTATTTTTGTTTGATTCTATACGACTTGATTGGAGAGAAATGCTAGGTTTCTTGGAGGCTCTTGCTAAACAACCTCATTGATTTTGGGGATAGGATTAACTTCTTTTGGCATCTTTTGGGCTAAGCACCACTGTCATTTTAGGAACCTCTTTTTACTTATTTTACAAAGATATCGACTTACCTTTTTGTATTTTTTTTTTGTCATTCTTTTCTTTTCATTTAGAGGATCTCTTATCCTCTGATAATGTAATTCTTTTTCTTCTCCATTCATTATCTAATCATATATTTCTTCTTTTACCAAAAGAATATATATGTCCTTACATTTGCAAGTATTATGTGATTTCAAACCTATTATACTCCTTCATGTTTGTGATTCTCAGAAAAAAAAAATGATGGAAATCTTTTCTCTTGTTAGTTATGATGTAATAGAGCAGAAGGATTGAACTTGATCTCCTTGTTAGAGCACAGTGATGGTACTGATTGACTGATCCCTAGCCATGACAACTATATGGAGGCATGTTTGCACAGATAATTTTCTTATTGGGAAAAGTGATTTAATACTGACACTTGTGCTTCTTAAAGAGCTGTAAAATGAAATCAAAAAAGTCAACCAGAATCAGACAGAATTTCTGTCAGATTAGAAGTAACTTTAAAGCATAGCTAAGTCATGGACATGAGAAAACAAAAAAGAATTCCTTCCCAGGATGAAAGCAGAGGATGAGAGAGCAAAAAAGAAATTCTACAGATATTTATCACTTGAAAATTTTTCAATCTCTCATGTTAATAGAATTTAAAAATGAAGATTTCCAATAGCCGCTTTAAGTCAAGTCTGGAAAGCAAATAAAATCTATAAATTGGTTAACTAATTTTTTCAAATGAACTGTGACTTGTAAAAGAAAGAAGATAGTTACAGTTTTGCCAAAGAAGGAAACATAATCATAGTCTCCTGTTTCAAATGATAATGTCTAAAGCTTCAGGGAACAAATTCTAGAGCGCAACATATTCCTGGGGTGTGCCCAATAAAAAGGACTGAGTCTTCTAACAATCTTATCTTAAAAGCACATGCACTAGACGTAATCCACAGGATAATATCAAATGGATTGACTACTGATGAGAAGATGCTAAAGAAGATGCTATTATCTCTCAAGGAAAGAAGAAAAAAAAAACCTGCATTTTTCCATGTGAGAGTACCAAACATCTGTAAAGGTTTTCCAAAGCATAAGAAGACAATATGTGTCCTCATGAGCTCACAAAGGGACAGATTCTAAAGACCACACGACAGACAAAACGCATGGATGATGAATCCTGGCTAAAATGTTTTTAATTGAAAGAATACAATAAAATAAGGACCAAGGTCCTACCAAATGATGAGGAAATAAAACTTTTTTCAACTTTTAAGAAATTTGTTGAGTCACCACGGGGAGAAGAGGGAGGAGTAATGAGCGACAGAATATTGGAGTTCGGCATATGGTATAAATAGATTAAGTCATGGTATGGTTCCTTTACCAGGATGGAACCATTCTACCATTTATTTTACCAATAACAGAAACCTTGGTTTCTAACGGAGGCGTTCTTATCAAAAAAATCAAATCCAAGCACCTCAAACAGTGCATTCCCAGAGAGGAAAACAGAATTAAGTTAGTATACAGTAACTTTGTGTTTTACCGTTTAGTCCC
Organism: Carica papaya; assembly: GCF_000150535.2. The sequence continues at coordinate 1,292,028 of NW_019014663.1, read as the reverse complement.
AAGAAAACCAACCTGGGAATATTAGAAAAAGACAACAAAAATGCAACTTACTTTCTCCATCCACAATGCAATCAAATTCAATCAGAAATCCTGGATATATATTCATGTATAAAATAATTATAAAAAAAAAACTTAAAACAGTGTGAAATGCGTAACCCACATCATAATGCAGCCAAAACAAATCAGCCGGATCAGAGCTCACATCATCTCCGGGTCCACCCTTAACAAGGTGGGCATCCATCACCAACCACCATCCACCCAAATCGGATCCAAGCACATGCCCACAACACAAATGAGAGAGAAAGCAAATGTGAGCCGCTCAAAGAGAGAAGGGAAAAAAAACTTCATAGTGAAATAAAGAGAGAGCAATCAATGGCACACCCCACTAACAAAGGCCTAGAGTCAAACAAGAAATCACTCCAAAGAAAAACACACAGTCACTTCCATTCCATAATGTCCCTTAAAAGCATTCAAAAAGACACCCAGAAACTTATGCAATTTGATCTATTTCTCTCCTTTTCTTACCCTGTTTATACCCGGGATGGACCCCACGCACCTCTGGTGCTAATCAAAATAAGATAAAATTAAAAAGTTCATAAAGAGATTAAGATCAAAACTTTTTAATACCTCAGAAACCGAAAATGTGAAAAGGTGAAAAAAAAAAAAAGTCTTTCTTTTCGTTTTCTCACCTGCAACCACTGAAATGTTTTTGTCTTTGTATCTCTCTACGAACAAATCAATGGTGTCCCTGAATGCTTGAGGATCCAGTAATAGAGTAGTAATATCTTGAAACATGATACCTGCAATTTTAAACGTTGGTTAAATATATATTAGAAAATAAAAGAAGAGAAATAAGCAAGTGCCGCTAGTTTGTTGTTTGCAAAGAAAATTGTGCAACAGAAAGAATATGTAAAGGAACTGAAAATGAACTTCTCATTCAATTTTGGTGAAACCGAGCTAAAAACGTCAGATGAAGTTAGTAAAGGTATACCAGAAGATCGTATTGATAGTTTTTTTTTTTAAAAAAAAAAAAAAAAGAAAGAAAGAAAGAAGGAAAAACACGATTGAGAAAAGAAAATAAACAATCCTACGAAAGTTTTCTCCCACATTTATCCAGCAGAAAAAGAGAGTAAAAACAAGAAAAATAGAATCAGACGACAAAGCCGGAAAAACGAAGAAAAGAAAAACAGAGAAAGAAGCAGAAACCTGGTTTGGGAAAATCGGGCACCACGCGAATCTTAGTTTTGATGCCGTGAATACGAGGATCCTCATCTCTCAAAGCCGACATTGTCCGTATTGGTATCTATGCATACAACCAACCACGAACAACACCACTCTCGTTTGTTTCTCTCTCGGTAGAAGAAGCACAAGCTATCCAAAAAGACAATTTAAAACAAAAAAAAAAAAAAAAAAGAAGGAAACGAGAAAGAAAAATGAATTGCAATACAGAGAGGAAAAGAGAAGGTATTTATAGAGGGTTAATGGTTTGGTGAAGAAGAAAGAGGGCTCTCTGCACAAGAAATGGAGAGAGGGAGAGGAAATCTTTTCGATAACTAGTAAGAAAAGAGAGGGATCGTAATTCGTAAAAAAAGGGTCAAAATAAAAATCACGAGTCTTCCCTCTCTCTCTTTTATTACTTAATTATATAATTTACAAATATTATATTATATTTAATTAATTTATCCCCCAAAAAAAAAAAAAGTAATAAGATACTTATATGTTTTAATAAAATTTACAGGAAATACAATACGTGCTTTTATTTTTACAAATTAATAAATGTATATAATAATAATATCTTCTTTTTGTGCATAGTTTATTACCATAGAAGTGCCGGTCAACGAGTCGCCGCTCGTTCTTTGTTGGATATTTGGCGCCCTTCTCGAGCTCTGTTTGAAAGACCTGCTTTTTACGCTCTTTTTCTTTCCGATAAAATTAATTATTTTTTATTTAACATCTTAATCTCTTGTCCTTTTATAAGATTTCCCTTGTCATGGTTCAATAAATAATCACTTCACTTAATTATCTTAAATTTTTTATTTTAAAAAAAAAAAAAAAAAAAGTGTACCCACAAATTGTGTTTATAAAATCTATGGTTATGGTTAGTACTTAGATAGACCAATAGCTTTGAGTAAGACAAAATAATTTGATAGTCATTTGTGATTTCTTAGTGTATAATAAATAATATATTCTTATTTTTTTTAATTTATGTTAATAATTAATGAAAGTAGTGACCACAACAATCATGCACGTTAATAACAACAATAATTGCAAGAATAACAAAAATGATAATATTAAATACAATCATGTGCAAAGTAATAGCAATCAATAATGATAATTGTGATAATAAGAATGCAAATTGTGGGCATTAAATATTATTAAAGAAGAAAATCATGATATTAAAAAAAATAAACTAAAATATTAAATATAAAAAAAAAATCACGATATTAAATATGAGATAAATTAAGATATTAAAGAAAAAATAAATTATGGTATTAAAAAGAAAGAAAATCAGAATGTTACAATAGGAAATAAATCAAAGACATTAGAAAAAAATTAAATTAAAAGATAAAATTATATCATTTGTAATTAATTGTAAATAATTTTTTATTTTCTTTTTCATCACATAAAACTTGCATATATATAATTGTGACATTCAATAAAATATACATCAATCAAATAAAGAAAATAACTAAAATAGTGATGCCTTCATAGTCGACCACCACCCTTCTATCGCCAGCCACCACTAGGCTGGCCACCTCCACCACCAACCGCCCTTCATAGTTAACCTTTAAATCAATTATTGCTCATTGAATCGATAGTCTTTAGCAATTATCCACAAGCACATACCACCTTGCACAACTCTATCGATCGCCTTCATCGTGGTCAAACATGAACAATTTTATATAGTCATGTGTTCCGATAAAATGCTTATAGTAATTTATTTTCTTTTCAAAAATTAATTACTATTTAATTATTAAAAAAATGTCGAGAAGTACATTTTAAGTTACCAGAGCAAATTATAACATGTCAACTTTATATCTTAATAAATTTAGAGTGGATATTGAAAGTCTAAAGACTCAACTTGAATCTCTAGAGAAACAAATAAATACCAAATTATCGGCACTTCCAAGTATGGCTTCTACCTCATAAGAACTAAATACTTCAGATAAATTCTTCGAAAATTATTGGATTATAGACTCATAAGCTACAGATCATATAATCAACACTTTTAAATATTTTTATACATATATATTATATCAAAGTAATAAAAAGATTGTGACTGCATATAGTTCTTTTAGTATTATTGCATACAATAGTAACATTAAAATTTATCAGACGATATTAGTTTATTGACTAAAATAATTTAGTTTAGATTTAATTATAGGGTATGATGGATAATACAAGTAAATAAGATTATTTTGATATTTAGCTTATGCATGGGCAACTAGCTATAGAAGGAACATTCTGAGGATTTTGGTCCCTGCATATGGATAACCAATTAAGAGTAATATCAACTCTTAAGATTTAATATTAATTTTAGACAAGTAGTGTTATAAATAATTAATGTTAATTGGACTAGTATATAACTCTTTAAATCAATTTAAATTCTAAAATTTGAAATGTAAAATTAACTGAACTCATAACTTTTGTATAACATGTATAGTTTATATCAAGAAATAAAAGTTTAAGAAATCAATATTGAAATAGATGAATGCCCTTGGTCGAAAGTAATCCACTTGAGAGTACACGAAATCAGTTTTTAAGTGTTAAACTAACTTATTAATTCACTCTCTCTTCTTATATTTTCTTATAATATAATCAAATATTCATTAAGTATTTATAAAATAACATAGGCTTGCACTTACTAGTATATTTAGTTATTATATAATCACTCACTAAAAACTTCAAAAAATTATTGAAACTATGCCACAATTTAAGAGTTCTATAGGCAAAATTAAATATATTTAATTTATATTTTTTTCTCAATGGAAGAGACGAATATGGAATATCATAGGGGAGTAAGGTTTGACCAACACTTTAAGAAGAGGAAAACTTTTCTATCTAAATCTAGCCCTAAACTCATGAATATGAAGGTGAGAAAAACTAAGAAAAAAAGTTTTTTCTTTTAAGTTTCTCTCATTTTGGTTCAGTCATACTAACTATTAAGTATGTAGATATAAAGCTTAATTTTTAATTTATATTACTACATGTCTAATAAGACATGATCATAAAATAATTTAGCATATATAATTTTTAATTAAATATTAAAATCTATTATAATTTTGATGAGATAAAATTTTAGATGATTAACCACTAATCTATTTAACTAAAAGTTTATTAAATTGAAAATTTTAAATTCCTTTGCATCTATATTAGGACATACAAAAATCCATTGTTAGTTATTTGGAGTGTGTCTATCAGTCCTTCCATACCCCCTTGCTATTGCCAATAATTATTTATCATTTAACCTTTGTAGTATCCTTGATTGATAAGACTTTAATGTTAGCTTTAAACTCTTTGCACTCATCAGTGTCATGATTGAGACTATGGTAAAAATAATAATACATGGGCATGTCCAATTTATTGTTTTTTTTTTTGCTTGAAATGTTGTTTTCTATATGATGATCTTTTCGTTTTATGTTCTATAAAGTATTTTACATAAACTAGTTGATTATAATATACCTAAATATTCAAGGAGCAATGCATTATTAGTTCACTAACATTTTGAATTTTCTTTGGAGTATTTTATTATATTCTCGCGAGATCTCTCGTTAAAAGTTTAAAATCATTTATTATTATGCGCAAATACAACCATCTATGCACTTGTGCATTTCTATGCCTTGATATAAAGTTTTCTCAATGTTTTTAAAGGGTTTTAAATAGAGAAAAAAAATATAAAAATTATAACTTCCTAATCATTGTGCCCAAACATGACATCTTATACACTCGTGGATTTTTATGCCTTTGTATGAAGTTTTATCAAGGTTCTAAAGAGCTTTACGTAGGGAAAAATTAAAAATTGTGATTTCTTCCCTTACAATTGATGGTTGCTATGATTATTCTTTCATTTAATTGCTTATTGTAGAAAAATTTATCCCACAAAGCATTTTCTCCTTCTTGAATGTATCATAATTAGATTGGCACACGCTTTCTTTTCTATTGCTAATAAATTATTATAAAAACTAACTTATAAGTTGTTTGAAATCACATAAAACTTAGATTTGATGTTGTAGAATAGTATATAAAGTATTGATTTGATTATTGAACGAAATTCGATAGTATTCATTCACTTGTTCTAGTTATCCTCATAATCCTTTATATGTTAATAGTAGTTAAGTTGTAACAACTTAAATTTTACAAAGAGATGCTCATTCATTAGTTTTAAAATAAAAAGGATTTCCTATAACACTTGAGATTATATTAATTATATTTAAGAATTTGCCCCGTAGCTCCTCAACACGGGGATATGTTTCATTCATAACATCTCGTAGCAAATTTTACATTTTTTTTATATTTCATAATAGTTAAATTTAGATAATTTTTATTATAAAAAAAAAATTATTCTCTCTCTTTTAATGAAACATATTTTATGTAATAAAATTTTTACATAACTTAAACTAAACAAAATTATGATAATATAAATGATATATAGAATAATTAAAAGATCAAATACTGTTGCAATAATATTTTTCAATCTTTGAGCAAATGATGGTTAGTAGGAAATATGGGAAGGCTAGACTCTAGATAAAATGATGTTGTTTGCAGTCTATTTTATTCAACTTGGGTTGATTTTAAGTTTAAAAAAAAAAAAAAAAAAAACAGAAGATAGATCTAAAAAAAAAAAACCTGGCCTCATCATTCTCAAATCTTATCATAAGCTTGATGACAACAGAAGGTTAATCTAATTATAGCAGATAGAGAAACATTCAAACCCACCCCAAATAAATTTGCATTTCAAGACTTGATAATACCCTGCAGATTTTGCTGCCTTGTTGCACTCAACTAATAATAATAATAATACGTAAGCCAAGGAAGCAAAGGAGGTCCTTGATAATTATTAGTAAATGACTGAGAGTTGATTTCATGAAAAGATGATCATGATTTTGAGTTCTAAAAGACTAATAAAATTTCATAATGTAAACCCAATTTTAATAAGTAATTGTCATTAAAATATATATATATATTAAATTAATGTTATGATAATATAAATTGGACCTACCTACCACCACACCACACCACACAAATGAAGGAAGCATACTTAAACATCACTAGTGGCTTGTGAAAGAAAATAGTAACGCATCATGCTGCCCACCTAATTAATTATACATAAAAATGCACTTAATAATTTCTATTGGCTTGTATTCAACACCCACTCAGGAATCAATTGGACCCATAATTAACTTGATGACACTAACCCCAAAAAAATCATGTTCATTATAGAATATGTTGATTAGATGATATTAAACGAATTATATAAGAGAAAATTATAATTTCTAATATTATTTAAACAAATTAAAGAGTGTCCAATGACCATAAAATTTTGCATTTTCTCCTAAGTCGCCCAAATTCCTTTCTTCCTGCTTTTGGGTAAGCCTTTCCATGAAACTCAAAGAATGAATGTTAAAAACCCAAATACTAAAATTAGACAATAAAAGTGTTTTTATATTTCAATTTCATGAATTGCCTCTCGACCCCTCTTTAAATAAAATTCTATAGTTTTATTTTGTGACAATTAAATACGTTATTTATATATATATATATATATATATGAAATGATTGCACAAGTCTTACGTAATTTTATTAATCTTGTTTTAAAACAATGTTTGTTTTTATTTATTGAGATAAGATAATTGCATCTACTACATATATATATATATCTACACTCTTATATCACTCTCTATTCACTTATCAACAATGGAGAAAAAAAAAATTAAATAGAGAAAAATTTTAAGATTACATGAGATTTTTATTGTAATCACTTTTCTCGCAATTTTAAAGTAATTAATTAAGTTATGGAATAAATTAAAAAAATTTATTTATAGATGAGGTGACATTTTAATTTATTTTAAAATAACGAGTAAATTATACTTCACTTGTTGAGGTTTCTATATTGTAGAAAATCACTTCATTTTCTTTGGAATTAAACAAAAATACTATATTTTATATTATTATGTATTTTATCCATTTCAGTCACTGAAATAAAACCAAATAAAAAATAAGTAAACGATATATATATATATATATATATATATATATGTGTAGATATATTTTTTTATGGCTGGTAGGTACATCACTAATAGCATACAGCCTGACAAAACGTTAATACGGTTATGCAAAAACAAATCAAAGAAATATTTTGTTTCTTTTTTTATTAATTAATTAATTATTTACTTTTTAATATTTTAAGCTGATTTTTAATATTAATAGTATAAATGATAAAATAACAGAAGAAATTAACAAATGTTTTAATCAAAGTTAATAACGAGCAAATATATTATATGATAATTTATTAAAATTATAAAAAGTGAACAATTTTTGTATAATGTAATAAACATAAGAAGAAATTATATTTTGTAGAACAAACTTATAATGGATTAATTGGGTATTTATACAATATGCTTCTAACATTAATCAAACTGTCCATAAATTTATTTTTTACAGCCAAATCAACTAATATTTGCACTACCCAATCATCTTCATAATACAATTAGATAAAAAAAAAAAAAAAAAGATACCTAGGTAGAGCATATTTTGTAGCGCCCGGACCGAGGGAAAAAAAAAAAAAAAGCCACGTCGGCAGCCACGTCAGCAGGCCCGGTCAGCAGTCCTGGCCAACCGGGGCCTGCCACGTGGCAAGACCACGTCGCTCCTGAACGGGCCACGTTGGCGATCCGCGTGGGCGCGATCGGACGACCCAGATCAATCGCACGGACGGCCCAGATTTAATCAAAAACGGACGGCCCAGATTAAAACAAAATGGACGGCTGAGATCAAAGGGCAAGGGGTTAAAAATAGAACCCCCACACCAGACCACAAACCCTAACCGCCTGCCGCTCGCCAGAGAAGACGAACCAGAGGCCGACCGCCGCCACCCGCCGCCGCACCGGGGAAATTTCCGACCGCCGATCGAGGTAAATTTCATACCCCCGACTCGTTTTTCCACGCTGATTCCTCCTATGGCCAAATCGAAGCCAAAATCCCGGCCAAACAGCCGGAATACGCGGCCGAAGACCAGCGGCGCCGCCGCGCCCCCTCTCGATTTTTGCCTCCGACGAGGCCCTTCCCGACTTCCGTTTGATGCAATTTTTATATCACCGTGATCACCATTCTTTTCTCTACAGGTTGACCGGAGCCGAATCACCAAAACACGAACCTCGCCGGAGAGCCGCCGCACCCGAGAGCGCCACCGCCGGTAAGCTCCGTTTTTCCGTGATTTTTTGGCCCCCCGAGGGCCCTAGGGTTGTTTTCTCACAGGGACCGATGCGAGTGTGGCCGAATTCGGCCGAAAACGGTCGAAAACAGCCAACCCGAGGCGACTCGCCGCCGCCAGCGGTGGCGCCGTCGCCGGAGCACGGCGGAGCCGCCGTACCGGAGTTGCGATTTGGGCCGAAAGAGGCCCTGGGCCTAATTTGGGTTTTTTTTGGAACACGTGTAGGTACCGTTAGTGTGTTTCAGTTCCCCGGGAAAAATTTAGGGAAAATTAGGGACGGCCTGTAGGCGCACTGTGAATCGTATTCGGATCCCGAAAACAAGTAAGGACCCCTCACCCTATTTCCTATCACGGTATTAAAGTTCAAAATGATAAAATGGTATTTCTTGAATTAACGAATGTGTAAAATTGCTTAAGGTTGCTAATGGAGCCCGAGTCTAGTGTGATTGATGATTTACTGTTATTTGGCATGTTTTACAGCTTTAAATGCAGTATGAGGTTTGATGTGTTTATTTTATAGTTTCGTGTGCATATATTACGTTTTTATTGGTTATGGGTTGAATGACTGAAAAACTGATACCGTATGTTGTCTGTTTGGCATGAATTACGATTTGCTTGTTTAAAATGTGAATTGATAATGCTTACTGAGGAAGAGGAAAATGAAAGATTGTGTAAACTGATAATTGTATGATGGGGTCAGCCTGACTAGATATCCTGAGAGATGGTGGACGGACCGGGTCCGTAGGGAACCCTACCGGGATTGTGGTCTCACATGCCGGACGGGGCATGGAGATCTTATGTGTTTTGGCGCCCATACCGGACGGGGTATGGGGACGGCCCGTTTCACCCTCATACCGGACGGGGTATTGAGGTTTATGTGTTTTGGCGCCCATACCGGACGGGGTATGGGGACGGCCCGTTTCACCCTCATACCGGACGGGGTATTGAGGTTTATGGTTTTGGCGCCCATACCGGACGGGGTATGGGGACGGCCCTGGAAACTGGTTATGAATGTTAAAGGTTAACGGGTAGCGGGACCCCTAGGGACCCCCATGGATACTAGTAGGCTGGTAAATGAGAAAAGGATATATGATAAAATGATTGAATTACAAAAGGCGTGATAAGCGCTATGTTTTACTGCTTATATTATTCCATGATTGTGATAATGTTATTGTTTTCTTATATTGTTTCATGAATTCCACCGAGGTAAGTGGATGGTAAAGGTTTTATCATAAATAAAAGGATTTGTTGCAAATCATGCTCCATTGGTCTTTTGTGTTTTTCTACCCACCTTTACCTCCGTGACGGTGAGATATCGTGATGTTCTTACTGAGCTAGTGTAGCTCACTCCTTATTTAACCATTTCAGATCAGGAAGACATGGTTCATGAGCCCGTTCCGCAGGAGGACGACGAAGGGGATGCCTAGAGACTCTGTAGTCATACTCATAGTTTTATTTTCGAGTTTCTCTCTTAGTTAGTTTAATCTTTTATATTTTAAGTACGTTTTTTTTTTTGTTTCCGTGTAAGGGATGTTAACCGAAATTTTGATCTCGCTTCTGCATTTAATATTTATAATATAATTTCCATGTTGAATTACCGGAGCTGTTACAGTTGGTATCAGAGCCGCATTTCCTCGGACCCATCCCTTACACGATAGTGCCTTAGATAAATACTCACCGATATATCGTTACTCAATCATTCCTTGTGAAAACAAGTACACGGGAATGAGGAGAGGAAGGCCCCCACTAAACCGAGCGGCTCAGGATAATTCAC
>NW_019014663.1:1264296-1277053 GCF_000150535.2 Carica papaya | reverse complement strand
AGTGATGGTAAAGTTTATCATAATAAAGGATTGTGCAAATCATGCTCCATTGGTCTTTTGTGTTTTTCTACCCACCTTTACCTCCGTGACGGTGAGATATCGTGATGTTCTTACTGGGCTAGTGTAGCTCACTCTTTATTTAACCATTTCAGATCAGGAAGACATGGTTCCCGAGCCCGTTCCGCAGGAGGACGACGAAGGGGATGCCTAGAGACTCTGTAGTCATACTCATAGTTTTATTTTCGAGTTTCTCTCTTAGTTAGTTTAATCTTTTATATTTTAAGTACGTTTTTTTTTTGTTTCCGTGTAAAGGATGTTAACCGAAATTTTGATCTCGCTTCCGCATTTAATATTTATAATATAATTTTCATGTTGAATTACCGGGGCTGTTACATATTTTCTAGATGATCCAATGAAATATTGGATCCTACTCATAATTCGCATATAATAAAATATATAAAAATTAAAAATATTAATTTTTATAATAATTTTATAGTTTGTGTAATGAAAAATGAATAAATAATTATTTTCTTTATAATTAAGGGAGAATTTATTATCTGAGTATACAAAATTAATACTTATAACAATTTTAAAATGTGCAAGATGACTATAACACAAATATATGCACGATCTTCATCAATTCAAATGGCAAAGGTAAAGCTCTTGATCATTTGCAATATCTTTTAAGGTATGATAATGAGTTTTTTCCATTTTTTCATCTAATATTTGTCTACTTAAGGTAGTATATTAAATTTAAGATTATTGTATAATGAATTATTTGTCATAATGCACGTTTTGATTTCTCAAATTATATAAATAATTAACTATTATAATTGCACGTACGATAGTTTGCTTTTACAAAACAAAGCGTAGAGGAGATATGCGCTTTTATTGAAGTAGGTAAGAAAATTATAACTAATTTTATTTAATTTGAATAATCACTGTATCATTATGAGCGTGATAAAATATTTTAAATTATATGATACTATAAAAATAAACGAGTATACACATCTTAGCATATGAACACGTAACTTGCATGATAAAATAGACATTGGATTTTAAATTCATATAATTTGATATTTTAACAACTAAATACAATAAAGTATATACAGAAATTATACAGTAAAATATTTAAAATTGACTCTGCAAAATTAAAAAAACAAAGAACAAAAATGATATGTACAGAATTTATACAGTAAAATACTTAAAATTGACTCTCCGGCATTTAAAAAAAAATAATAATAATAACAAAAACAAACACAGATAACTATTAGCCATTCAATTAGTTCGCTTCATATCGAGTTACTGCGCTAGCCATTCACGTATGTACGTGAAACACCCTGTCACTCTTATCTACGAAGACAAATCGTTCAGTGAATCAAATTCAAGCCCCTTCATTTCATATATTAGGTATTCAAGTGATATAATCATGGTTGCGATTCTCCGCCGACACCCAGTCTGCCTTAGCCATGCCATCAGCTTTCTTTCCAATAAGCCGCCACGTGGCCGTGATCGGCGCCGGCGCGGCGGGAATTGTGGCAGCGCGTGAGTTACGGCGCGAAGGCCACTCTGTAGTCGTCTTCGAGCGGGGAAATCAAGTGGGTGGTATCTGGGTATACACTCCAAAGGTGGAATCCGACCCGATGAGTCTCGATCCTGCCCGAAACGTTGTTCACTCTAGCCTCTATAGTTCCCTCCGCACCAATCTCCCCAGAGAATGCATGGGGTATCAGGACTATCCCTTTGTACCCCGACCCGGCGACTCTAGAGACCCGAGGATGTACCCGTGTCATCGGGAGGTGTTGGTGTACTTGCAAGAGTTTGCAAAAGAGTTTGAAATCGAGGAGATGATACGATTTGAGACGGAGGTGGAGCTTGTGGGGTTGGTAGAAGAGGGGAAATGGAGAGTGAGGTCCAAAGAGAAAGGAGGAGGCGGCGGCGATGAGATTTATGATGCTGTTGTCGTCTGCAACGGCCATTACACCGAACCTCGAGTTGCTGATATTCCAGGTATTTTTTGTTGGTTTCTTTGATTGTCGGTTCATCACTTTTTGTCGCTGTGCTTTTCTAATTGGTTTTATCGATAATTTCTTTTACTTTTCATTGCTACTTCTGTAATTGTATCCCTACGAATTGCGGTTATAAGAATGTTATATAGTATAAATTACACAGGCTCGTCTATTAGGCTACCTTTGTTCTCTGCTATAGATCTTCGTACTATTTAATAGTTAATTTATAGAAATCGCCGAATGATTGTGCTCATATGTTTGGGGTTTTCCTTCGGGACATGGATCCAAGCTTACTCCTCATCAAGAATTGACAGGAAATTAATTCCTTTGCTGTCAACTTCTTTTAGGATTTAAATGAAATGAATAACTTTCTGAATACTGTAAATTTTTCTTTCAGAAATAAATGTTGTAAAATGTTAATGTAAACTTTTCATGAAAGGAAGTAAATGATAATTGCCTCTTTCTGCTCCTTGTATTCTTTTCAGGCATTAAATCATGGCCTGGGAAGCAAATGCATAGCCACAATTATCGCGTTCCTGATCCCTTTCAAGATCAGGTATGCATGCATCCACCAGTTGTCTAAAAGTTCTTACGTTCATTCAATCATAGATACTAGATCTTTTATAATCTTGAGGTTTGGAGAATATTCGTTATTTACATAATTAATACACAATAAAATTAACTTCTATCCTGTCTCCAATCCAATTCCATAACCTGCATAGATTTTGTACTTCCACCTGTCAAGGAAGGAATCACAGAAACATCTAAGTTGAATCAAACATGAAATTGTCTTAGAATTAGATTTTTGTTCTCATTCAACTTTCTATTATATTTCAATTGTATTTCAATTCTTATTCTATGAAATTGAGATCTGGTCCAAAGTCAATGTTATGGGTCCATTTATTTTGTGTGCAGTGATGTATAATCTACATAGCTAGGGGGTGACGATATCACATTGCTTTAGCCTGTTAGGCCATGTTGATGGTTGTGCTATGATAGGTCAAAAGCATTGATGGAAATAGCCTTTAATTGAAATAGTTTTAAGGTGAATGTTGTATAGCATTTGATAAAAATTGTCATAGAAAATGTTGTCAGTGTGAAACATGTTATTTTAGATTAAATCGTGTTAGCCCTACTCGCCATCCTCTTACTTTTCCTCTTTCTCAGTTACCAAATAATCTTGTTTTTACACGGAGGAGGATCATGTCTCTGACTTTGTCTTAGTCAATTTAAGTCTCTTATTCCTTGAGCAGGTTGTAGTTTTGATAGGAAGCTCTGCAAGTGCTGTTGATATTTCTAGGGACATAGCTGGAGTTGCCAAAGAGGTCCATGTTGCATCAAGATCAGTTGCAGATGAAACGTATGAAAAGCTGACAGGACATGCTAATTTGTGGCTTCATTCAATGGTAAAAGCAATGTTGCCCCGTGGCAGAGATGTAGTCCTTCTCATGGGAAATTAATGAAGGAATTGACCATTTTGCTGGGAAATGTGGTAGGTCTATGTCTGCTAATAGTTATTACAATGATGCAGATAGAAACAACATGTGAAGATGGTTCTGTGGTTTTCAGAAATGGGAGAGCGGTCTTTGCTGATGTCATTCTACATTGCACAGGGTATAATTCATTTAGTCTGCCTCTCAATTGAAAGGATAAATCATAACCTACCATTGTGCATTTTGAAGGTACAAATATCACTTTCCTTTCCTTGAAACCAGCGGCTATGTGACAGTGGATGACAACCGTGTTGGGCCACTATATAAGCATATCTTTCCACCAGCCTTGGCTCCTTGGCTCTCCTTTGTTGGGTTACCATGGAAGGTAATTCTCAAAACAATTTTCTTTTGACTTTGGTTTGGTAAATTATTGTTTTCAATAGCTGAAGCTTTAGTATTCTGCAAAATCATTTTCCATACAGGTTGCACCTTTCCCCATGTTTGAATTCCAAAGCAAATGGATTGCAGGCATTTTGTCTGATCGGATTAAACTTCCATCCCAAGAGGAGATGATGGAAGATGTCAAAGCCTTTTACTTGGCACTTGAAGCTGATGGCATACCTAAGAGATATACTCATTGTATGGCTGATGCTCAGGTAAATTTTATTATAGATAGCTTCTTTATACCCATTTCCTTCAAGCATGCTGCATGTTTCTGTATTCATATCTTGATTTGTCTGCTGCAATTGCGAAATTTTATGAACTGGCATCTTCGGAAAAAGTGTTATAATTTAGAAGATCTTTCTCGTGTGTGGTACTGCATAGTTCCACTTTGTGAGAACTCCAAATCATGTGCTATCCTTTAGGAGCACAAACTATATGATTAAATAAATCATCCTCTAGCTTATTATGTTGTGAGCATATTTTCAGTAGCGACAAAAATGAGTATGTTGTGAACATTGGTTTGTAGTTTGAATATAACAATTGGCTTGCGGCACAATGTGGTTGTCGGGGTATTGAGGAATGGAGAAAGGAAATGTACCGCGCATCTTCCAGAAATAAGAGACTCCTACCAGAAATTTATCGTGATGATTGGGAAGATCACCACTTGGTTTCGCAAGCCTATGATGACTTCCATAAATGCACATAAAAGAAAGTTAGTGGCAGCTGCATCCTTCCATAGTTGTTGTTTGGAGAAATCCCAGGATCTGTTGAAGTAATTTGTTTATCCTAGAATTTTTGCTGTAAGCCGTTAATGATACAGGAAAGATAGCTTCCCCAGCTTGTAAAACATATTATTTTACTCATGAGAAGGGGAAAGAATTTTTCCCTTCTCAATGTATAACATTTGCTGCATATACTGTCACCCGGGGGTTATTTTTTCTTCTGTATAATTTATGGTACTGTATATTATAAAATAAGGCACGTTGACTTCTTTATAAAGTATATTTCTTTTGTGGAGCCATCACATTATTCATTTTGTTACTACAAATAAATATAATGTGCTTGTGTTAATGTCATTTACTCCCATTATTTTCTGGTTATTAAACAATAATCAGATAAGATTAAAGAGTAATGAGATGGAATAATTGGGTGTAGATGAAGGTTATATAATTGCTCTGAATTCCCTTATATATTTTTTATTAGTGAATTCTTCGAAATAAAGTATACATCGGTATTTATCTATTGATAAACTTAACAATAAATAAGTTTAGTACAAAAATAACTACTATATGTAAAAACACACTATATAATTATATGCGTCTTAGTTGACTATCACAACATATATATGTATTATTTACTTGTAAAACATACAGGTAATATAAACTCAGTAGGTTTTCTTTAACCATTTTCGTTTTTTTGGGTTGTAAGGGAACCAAAGGGAAAGACAAAAAAAAAAAAAAAAAAGGAAAAAATAGAAGGAGAGACCAAAAGTTCTGCACCAGCCGGGAATCGAACCCGGGTCTGTACCGTGGCAGGGTACTATTCTACCACTAGACCACTGGTGCTGTTATGTTGCGACGGGAACATCAATAAATAATATTGATAAGCTGTCGACAAAAAATGGGACAAGAGGAGTATGAGAGAAAAGACAATTTTGTAATCAGATGTTTTTGTCAGTATGGTTATAGATGAGGAAAGGAACAAAATAGGGTTGGCGTTGGGGTGGGTCATAATCTCCTTCTTTCATGTTTTTATGTCATTAGATTTTTGGGTCCAATACTCTCATTTTAGGAACTTCTTGGGTCCCCTTCTGCCACTTGTAATCATCCCCTTCCTCTCACTCAGTCCCACTTAATTATATTAAATCTACAACATAAATGAAAAGTCAAATTCTTTTCTTGTCTCATTTCTTATATAATTAAAGAGTTTGGTAGAACCCACTCCAGCTTCAAATCAATTGGATTTTATTATCACATTCCAACCTCAATTTAACTCCTACCCACTTCCTGTTCATAAAAAGTTCTTGTACTTCAATCTTTTTTTTATATATTACAACAAATAGACTTGGTTAGTGTAATCCATTAACAATCTATATTTGGACCATGTTTGAATCAATAAGTAAATTTTATAAAATTTATTTAAAATTTCACAAATAGATTTTAGAATCTCTGTAGTAGTAAAATTAGTATCTAGTAACAAGTATTTTATTATTTTTTACATTTTTGACAAATCGTGAGAGCATAAAATTATATAATAGAAAGTTTTTGTTCACTTTTAAGTATAGTGATAATTTTTATATAATATATCAAATCAGAAATTTCTGTAATTTTCCTAATAATTAAACATATTTAATTAATAACTTTTTTACATGATAAATCCATCTCACTCTCCGCGTGAATACCACCAACAGGTAAACAAAATACCTGTACAAAAATTGAGCAGTGAAATCCAAAATACCCAAAACACCCTCTAACAAATATTGAAATACCAAATATATCCTATCCACCGACCCACCCACATGTTTCAATTCAAAGGCGACCTATGAGGCACACCCTTTCTTCGTCTCATGAAGCCTCCACTGTCAGCCACCGCCGACCAATTCTCTCTGCACGAACCTCGAGGCAGTGAAACGACACTGCGTTTCCGCTTGATGAACTCCGTAGTGACAGTGCAAGCGAGACTTAACGAGAACCTGCACACTGCAGTACTAATAGTAGTCGTAGTCGTAGTAGTGCTGGCAGAACTAGCACTTGCTGAGTTGGACTGAGTTTGGCGAGAAACGGGCGAGTCAAGAACTGAGTTAGGAGTCATTTCGCCATTTTCGTACTGAGTTGAGCAATTAGTACTTGCTTGAACCTTGCAAGAGAGAGAGCAGAAAAGAAATGGGTGTTGCAGACTACGGTTGCATTTGATGCAGAAATTGCCAGAGCCTCTAAAGGGACGAGACATTGACCTTTCAGTCAAGAACACCACTTTTGCATTGTTTGTTGTGTATGGCTACAGAAAAGTTATAATTTTTTTTTTTCAAAAAATAATCCATAATTAATTAACTAATTAGCAATACTTTGAATCTGTTGGTGATGATGAAGTAGGTAAAATACCGCACTTACCTGAACAAAGGAACAGTCTATCAACTTTTGAGCATCACCCAAGCGTACAACATCGTGATAAACATACCTCCGTATCTGTCACAGAAGCATACATATATTTATATATATATAGTGTGTGTGTGTGTCTGAGAGAGAGAGAGAATTTGAAGTGAAGATGACGAGGAGAATTAAAATTAAGGAACCTGCAAGTGGTGGTGAGAGGCGTGAGGAGGCAAGCAATGAGGACAGATACTGATGCAACAATCCAAGCAAAATATGTTCTTCTCCTTCTTTTTCTTCTTAGCACACTCATGAACTTCACAGGGCGCAAAGAATTTCTGACCCAGAAGAATTTCAAGCCACTGGGGAACCTGAAAATTGATTTGAAGAAACACCCAGAAATTAATCAAACTGAAGAGTAAATATTGAAGAAGAAAATTCAAAAGGAAATGATAATTGACCATGTTGTGTTGGGTAATTGAAGAGGCAGATGAGCGTGTCAGGGGTTTATATATATATATATACATACGCCAGATTTGAAGTCTTCATCATCAATTGAGAGAGAGAGAGAGAGAGATAAGTAAAAAGAGGAAAAAGAGAAGTGGGGATTAGTGAGGAGGAAGAAAAGAGGAACGAGCAAATTGAGTATTTAGTGTGATAACCAATAAGAGGGCCTCATTTAAAGCACACCAAGTACAGGGCTACTTGTTAATTGTTTGTTGCTGTTGGGATATCTCAAAATCAAATCTTTTAGAGATTTCTAGACTCAAAACCTTCAAAATTCGCACTGCTCCTCATACAGCCTAACACTGTGTCTGGATTGTTATGCCTAACTTCTTTATACGCTGCGTTTTGTTCTCTACCAAAGACACCATTTAAGAAGGAGTTGTGTCTTTTACCAACCAAACACATGTCTAATAACCCTAACTGTTGATAGAATATAAACTATAACTTTTATAAGTTGTCTTTTGTAACTCTATAGAGATGAATGATTTGATTTTACAAGTAAATCATATGTTGATTGGTAATTATTAGAAGATGAATATACATTGAAGAGATAAGGCCTTGCCGAAAACTTTATGTAAAAAGTATGATTTTACCTCTAAAATGTCACTACCCATATTTGCATTTGTCATTTCAAAGTGGTGCTATCTAGTTTCTACACTATCACCACATAGCATTTTAAATATTTTTAAAATTTTTTTAAATGTACGAATATATTTAGAATTATATATTTTTTGAATTAATTTATTTATAAAATAAAAAAAATAATCGAACATAATAAATAGATAAAATACTTCATTCTCCGTATTATTTTTTCTTGATCGTTAGTTTTTAGTATTATGCTCTATTGTCACGTTATAAGATTTTTATAAAGAAAATTATTACGGAGATGTTTGGATAATTTTAATATAGTTATTAAAAAATAGAAAATTTTTTTTAAGTATAGTTGTGAAATTTTGTTACCTAAATACTATTTTAATTTTGATACATGATTCATTATCATAATAAATTCAAAAAAAAAAAAAATTGACTAGAGGGATTTTAAACTTAAATGAGAGTTGGGTTATTTATTAAATTAACAAAATTTTTCCAACTAATATAACTTAAATTTGATAATTTAATTAAAAAATGGTTGAAATCATAATTATAAGTTGTCCGTTTTGCATACTAAAAAGAGAGAATAAAGAAAGGGGAGGAAGAAAATCCGGGATTACCATTTTACTTCAGACGAGGAGGATGCGAAAGGGATGTAGTACAAGACCCTGCCTACCACCTTCGATTCGGCTGCTTTAATTTAACTTGTATTATATTTACTTGTCTTTAATTTATTTAATAATTTTTTATGTTTAGATGATGATGTGTAGATATTAAATTAGTATTTTAATAAAAAAATAAAATTATTATAAAACTTTTAAAATAAAGTATGATAATAAAAATAATTATTGAATTAACAGAAAATAAATGCAAGCTAAAATTAAAATTCTTTTATCTTATTTCTTATATATATTTAAAAAAAAAAAAACGTTTTATAACTCCATCTATAAAAATACAAGGTATTATGTTAATAGACATTTGTAAATGAATGTCATAATTACTAATTTCATAATACTCCAAATTGGATGTCTATTTCAAAACAGTTTCATTAAAGCAATGGCCCCCCCATTATTAAAATATTATTTTATTTCTTTTACTCGATAATATTATATATTAATTCTTCAAAAATATCATAATAAATAATTTTGATAAATTATCACTTAAACCAACTAATTAAACTTTAATATAAAAAAATAATTTATATTCTCCTTACAACTTAACTTAGTTATGCATACATAAATATATTTTGATTTTTCTTACGCTCTTCTTATTATTTTTATTATCACATAAATCATAAACTTTATTTTTTTATTACTTATGTACATAAATATATTTTGGTTAGTATTGAGAACAGAAGTTCCTACACGGCTTGGGATTGGGCCGTTAAAAGAATTTTTGGCAGCCCATTTTGCAACGCACTTCCTCGAGTTGAATTGTTTTTTTTTTTTTTGTTTTTAGTTTAATAATTATTTTATACATATTTGATCAATAAAGAACATATATTTAACTATTATTTTGTAAATGATTTACATTTATAGAAATAAAATATGGCATAAAATACTAAATTGGCTATTCTATTATTTTAAAATATTTAATGTATTATTTTATTTTATAATTTTAATTCTTGTATTTTTTTAAAAAAAAATTAATTTAAATTTAAATTATTAATGCATATTAATATAGTTAATAGAAGTGTCATGTAAATTAAAATCAGATATGCGATGCACTTTGGTTGAGTCAATATCTATTTAGATTTGTTAATTTCTTATGTATAATTATTATACCTTTTATTGAACATGTATCACATTCTAATTGAATTAATATCTACTTTAATATCACATATTTGATAATATAATATATAATGTGTAAAAAATTAATTTTTAATTATTTTTAATAAAATATTAAAAATATCGAATGAAAATGACACTTAATCCGCACCCGATGACTTGGCAATTTTTAAAGCCATTGTTTGGAGTTGTTATATTTTTAATTTTTTTATTAAAAATTAATTTTCTTTGACATATAATATTACGTGAATATTAAATCTATAATACGTATTTAACCGAGAGTCTAGTGAACATTTTTACTAACAAATTGAATATGTATTAATTAATATAGTTAGAGATTAAATCAAATATTCTTTACAAATACAAAACTGTCTGTTACCTCCAGTTCATGCATGCTTTGTGTTCTCCCCATTTCAAGCAACTATCGTGTTCTTCTCTTTTCTGTTTGATGTTTTATTTTTTCTAAATAAAAAACCCAGATGCCAACGACAAATTCTAGCTAAATATGAATTTGCTCTACCTTTGTGAAGAATAAATGGTTTGGAGCATGTTTAAATCTTTTTAATCTTTTCAATTTTTGTGGTGTTATCACATCCAAACCCCAATTCTACCATTTTAATTATATTAATATTTATATTAAGAAAAAAATTTTAAAAAAATATATATATATTTAACAGGTTAGGTTCATACTACCAAATTCAATTGTAATCAAATTCAAAGCTGTATTTTAATAAACATACTGCATTAAATCTTGTTCGAATGAATTGACTTTAGTGGGTTGATTGCAAAATGTCATTCCCAATAAATTTTAAGTGAGATTCAGATAATAATAATGTTAGCTTGTAGGAGTAAGATAAACTCGGTTCGTATACTATTGGTGGGGTGGAGTTGATTATAGATTTTTTATTTAAGTAAGATATTAATATGAAGGTATAAGAGACTTTAATGATTATATTAATAAAAACAACATGAGTGCAATGGAAAAGAAAGTGATTATAGAAAACTACATTTGGGCACCATTTATTTATAAGAATATGTAATTGTTAATTTTGTATGAATATATTTTCTAAACTTATAATTACGACGAAAATTGAGGATATTGTTTTACTATGTCGTCAAAATCATAAGAACTTTGTCTTTATCTATTATTTGAATTATATTTTACTATAACTATGGTTTAAAAGATTATTGTCTACACATAAATGAATGTGTTAATGTAAAAGTAATAAATTGGACAAACGTATTCATATTAACTTAGGCTTTTTACATAATTAATTTAATTTATTATTTAAAATAATATATCATACCTTTAGTGCCTTTGCTACTTCAAAAATTTGTTCCTGCATTTTTATTATACCATAACATTGAAGACCTCAATGTCCATACAACTAAGTTACATGTTAAATCAACTTGAACTTGTACTTCAATGACCCGAAGATTTCTCAAATATTTGTGTTTTTCATATTCTTAAGTACGATAGGTTAATAATTTCAATATTTATTAGCAACATTCGGACCCGAAAGATAATTTAATATTAACGAATAATGAATTAAAATAATTTAATTTTTTTGTTTTTTTTTTGTTAATTTTTGAAGAAATATGGATTTTGGATGAAATTAAAATTAATTTTAGAAATCAGGGTTAAACTGTGAATAAAAGGAGGTATGTTTGAAAGAAAAATTAAAAACAGAAGCTCAAATCGCAAAAAGAAAAAATGCGGGCCACGTGGGACGACCACGTCAGCAGCAACGACGAGTCAAAACTTACCGCGTAGCGGACACACTGGCACGGGTTCCACGCGGGAGCCACGCGGGTGATCCGCTTGCCTAGACAATCCAACAACCACATCCGTTCCTGCTCGCACGAACAGTGAGATCTCGATCCTGCCCAAATTCAAACGGACAGTGATGATCAGCTGTGTGAAAATCCAACGGTGGGGCAATAAACAGACGAGATTCACTTCGGAGGATCACGGTAGACGGTATAGATTTGCACACAGATATGCTTAAATAGGTCTCGAATCGAACAACTCTCTTTGCTCCACGTCAACGCAAATGGACGGTTAGGATTAGGGAAAGAGAGGTATTTGAATCTCTCTTCGGTCGGCTCCCAAAACCCTAATCGACACCTCTGACCGGAGAAAAAAAAGAAAAGCAGTCGGAGAAAAGCTCAGCCACTTGAGGGACACTGTCGCTGTTGCACCAGAGCCATCGCCGACGTCGAAGAGGTAAAATTTTTCTCTCTTCCACTTGGAATTGAATTCCGAATCTCCCTATACCTATATCAGAGCTAAAAGGCTAATGAGAGAGTCGAAAAACACGATGGAGCTTGGTCAAGCTGCCGCGATCGCAATCCAAAAACTCCTTCGATGAACCTCTTCCTGTTTCTTATTTTTCTCGATTTTTTGACCATTGTGTTTCTTGTTTTTTTGGTGCAGGTTAGCCGAAAAGAAACCCCGACCGCAAAGGAGGAACAACGGAGCCACCGCATCGAAAAATTCTTCTACTAGTAGGGTCTCGGCTTTTCCTTTTTCCGGCTGACAGAGGCTCCTTAACCTTGTTTTTCATAGGTTTCCATATAAAACTGGTCAAAATTAACCAAAATCGGTCGAAAACAGCCAGACTGAGAGGAAACGTCGCTATGCTGGAACCTTAAACCGGCTGAAAAAGTTTAAAAATACTCATTTTAGCCTTTTTAGAGTATTTTGGGATACGTGATGTGTGTTTTTGATTTTTGCAAAAAAAATCCAAAAATTCGGATCCGCCAAGAGGCGCAGTGAGAGATGATGTTTCGAACACCAATCCAGGGTAACATCCCTCACCATTTTCTCTGTATGATAGTTAAAGTCTAATGCTATAATGGTGTGTTTTGTAAAATTAACAATTTTAAAATTAATT
>NW_019014663.1:1245403-1263879 GCF_000150535.2 Carica papaya | reverse complement strand
GTATAGATCACTCTCATTACCGGAGAGGTATCGAGGTGGTAGTATATTTGGCGTTTATTACCGGATAATATATGAGGACGACCAGTTAATTAATAAATTGGATATTAAGTCCACGCGTAGGAGGGATCCCTATGGACCCCAAGATGTACTGGTAAGCGAGTAAGAATGTAAGTTACTGTTATTGTTTATTTAAATGTGAAATAAAATGTTATCCTGTTTATTGTCTTCATAGGTTGGTTTTGGAAACTCATAACGGTAAGTACAAAAATAATAGTTTTTTTTTTATATTTAATGAATTTATTTAAAAAGAAATAATGGTTTTATTGGTTGTTTTACGAGTTTTACTAATCTTTAGTTTTCTGTATCGGTGTTAAGCGTGATATTCTTACTAGATTAGTATATCTCATTCTCCTTATTTAACAATTTCAGATTAGGAAGACCAAGAGTCAGATCCTGAGCAACAAAAAAGTTGTGAATAAAAGGTGCCTCTTGCATCTCATCAGAGCTGTCCAGCGGAGGTTAACTCCGTAGAAATTTTAGTTGTATTTACTTTTATTTACTTATTCCGTTATTAAGAACTTTCTTGAAGAGACATTTTCATAACCCTATTGGACATCCCGAATTATTGTGTAAGAAATGTAAATCTTAAACTCTAAATTGCTCCCACTACTATTTTATTGATTCAATATTTCCATATTTATTAAATTTTAGGTCTCTACATTTGTCAAATCTTGTTTTTAAATTTTAAAAAGTTGAATTTAGTTATAATCTTCCTAAGGTTTTTGCATTCATTTGTTGTTCACTGCAAAATTATCTTACTTTTTCTTGACTTAAAAATTATGTTTAGAAAACAACATATATAGTATTTATCAAAAGAATATTCTATTAAAGTTAATATATAATTACATAAAATACTTTTTTTAGAAAAAAGAAAACAATCACGCGATGTTATTTAATACAATATAAAATGTATAAGGCTAATTTCTTTTATTAAAAAATCATGCATGAATTTGATATGAATATAAAAATATAAGAGAATCTTGTAATATTATCTCCCAAAGCAAAGATGCTTGAAGAAATTTATTTTTCTATTTAGAATTAGTATAATATTTTTAAATACTAATTAGCAAATCTTGTATAGAATGATAGAAGAAAATAAATCTTCAAGAATCAGAAAGAAAAAATCGGAGAATCAAGAAAGAGACAAAGAAAAACACACGGGTGAGATGGAGAGTTTGAGAAACCCTAATATCGTTTTTTTTTTTAATTTCTTGATGCTTGTTGCAATTTTTTTTTTTCACAAAGCCTATATACCTAAGGTAAAAAAGGGGCAAAATCACATATTATACAAAAAACATCATTTTTCCTTTTAAGTATAAGGAATGTATATATACACATATATATACACAACATATGCAAATCCCTCTCGAGTCACACAACTCGTTTAACCTGCAGGTTTAAGTAAAACATGTTTTGATGTCCCTCACAAAATGGAGGATAGATTTTTTCTACTCCCATATTGGTCACATGAGAGTTAAAAGCCTGTTTAAAAGTGGTCTAATAAAAAAATATGCTATTTGTTCACTATTAACATTACATTAAATGACAATTGAATTTGATGTGGCTTGTTATTTTATGAAATACAAGATTGATATCAAGATGCGTTGTAACTTTATTATCATAACATATGATAACCGCTTGTACATGTTCAACTCTTAAATAATTGAAGGTATATCATACCAAGATTAGTTTACAACAGATACTAACTATTGTTCTATATTCAACCTCACTTGCAAAATGAAAAACAATGTGTTGTTTCTTTTTCTTTAATTTCCAAGAGATTAAAGAAATACCCAAAAAACATAATATTTTGTAACAAAACTTTGGATATCTTGGCAAGCCCCCTAATTACCGTAAGCATTAAGGTGCAATTCAGAAGAATTTCGATAAAATAAACCATGTCCACGCGCACGCTTGATATACCTCAATATTTTGTAGGTGACATTGAGATGTTAATTTCTTTGATATTTTGTGAATTGATTCAGAAGTTATGCTGAATATGATTTGTTCGACCTAAAAGATTTATATATTATCACTATGAGGACAAAATAAAATGTTTACATTACATGGAGTGCTTAATATGACTATAGCTAGAGAATGGAGAAAACATTTTGAAGAAAACAAGCAATGTTTTTTAAAATGAAAATTAACAAGTTATTATTCATCATGTAACTACTTGGTTATGTAATTATTCATTATGTAACAAGTCTTGTATTGAAATAAATAACATTTATGCTTATAAAAAAATCTGTTATATATATTTGACATTTTTAGTACAATATGCAATCTAAAAAATAAAATAAATAAGTATTGAACCTAAAGATTAATTTTCATAGTTAACAAAAAATTAATATATCATTGTAATAAGCTTGTTGAGCTTGTGTTAGTGTTAGGATGACATTAACTTTGCAAAATAAATATATATTTTTTAAAAGATTTGTAGTGAAGATATGAGAATTTCAAAAAACTTAATTAAACAATTTTATGAAGTTCAAGCTTGAAAATTACAAGAAAAATATATTTCTATGTTAACAGGTTTTATATTAATTATAGTATTTTATCTGTTGTTTCAAAAAGAGGAAAGATATCAAACATGAAAATACAAGAAAGGGAAATAAATCATATCATAGTTTCCAATTTTAGTGTTTTCTTAAATGGTAAAACAAATTCCAAAAATATAAAAAGGAAGAAATTTTATAATACAAAGTATAGTAGCTAAACAAACTTCTAACAAAACTTTTTGAGGGACGGACTTAGGAGAAAACGATACAATATAAACAATGAGAACGCAAGGCGAGAATATTCAAATTAATATCGTCTACATCCGACCCACTGAACTCTCAGATTTTACCCAATGAGAATTAGCCACGTAATCACAAGGAAGATGACGTGCTGAGCAAGGATTGGTTGTCCCCAACCACCACGCCACCTGGTGGAAACGCACGGAAGCATCAAATCTTGGGAAAGGGGAAGCAAAACATGACTAAGCTTAGAGAGAGAGGGTGAAGGTTCATAATGGAGTTGGCAAAATCGCCCACTCTTCTCTTTTCGGACCCTCCAAAGCTAAGCTTGAAAATAAAATTACATGGAAAAAACGGAAATTCGTGTTCCTCTCGCAGTTAAATCTGCTTGTTTCATTTTTTAATTTATTTTTTTCTTTGTTTACTTCCTCATTTGATTTTCTCTCATTGTCTCTACATACGCTTTTCATTGCCCTTCTCTTACTGAAATATGAGCTGAAAAGATCTTCGCTTTTCTCTCTCGTCAAATCTCTATATTTTCATTTTCGATTTCTGCATCTGTATCCCTTCATCTGGTATAGAGTGTGTGGTCCTTGAGTCTGTAAATGGCCAATGCATCTGGGTTGTTCACACCGCCATTTCCAGGCCTGAGGAGCAGGATTCAGGCCCCGTTTGGCATTTCACGATCTGGCTTTTGCTCCTATCCGGTAATCTTCAAGCGGGTATTATGCTCGAGCGCTATTGACGGGGCAGAAAGGCATGCTTCCCGCTCCGAATCTCGAGTACCCAGGTAACTTTTATCTCTGATCCTTTATTTTCTTCGTAAATTTGGCGCTTCTTTGCTGCTTTTGATGCGTATTGTCTCCTTAATGCAACTGCGGTTAGTGTCTGCTGCTCCGTTAGTATGTATCAAATTGACTCAGACTTCAGATTTTATTAGGCCTTTGAAGTAAAATCATTTTCTTTTTGATCGGATACCTTTCTGGTCAACGGTCTGTGTTTCTTTAGTGGAATGAAGTGGAAATTATGCGTCTATGTTTATTGGTATCATTGCTCTCGTCAAGTTTTTGAACTTTATTATGATGATTCATAGAGTTTTTGGTCAATAAATTCTTGGATGAGAAATGATGTAGTTTAAAGTTCGAAGTTGATCAACGGTACAAAAGGCTACCTCAGGCCTGGGAAATAAAGGACGGAAGAGTTGAAGAGACGGTTAAAAAAACATTCTTCAAAGTTACATTTATTTTGAAAATATTCCTTAAATAGCAAAAACACTCCAATTATATCATTTTGTTTTTTGCATCACTAAAGCAAAGTCATGGAAGAGAATTTTAGCTGTTTTAAGGAAGAAGTTTATGCGCAAGACATCTCATGTTTGAATTAGTTGTTTGCTTTTGCCTGGGATGGCAGCTGTTCTTTTTTTTTTTTTTCTATGCTAATAATGATTTTTGTGTCCAGCTCAACCTACATTTTCGGGGCTAGAGACAAAGGGTGTTTGAATTTGTAGTTGAACAATAAAATTTTGATTTCAGTAAGCAATCATTAGATTTGCTGACCCTGGATCTGAATGGCGATTAGCTGACTTATTATTGTTTGATGAAGTCCTTTCAATAAAAGTGATACAAAGGCTGTTTTAGAGGTGTAATTAAGAGCATTTTACTTTACATCTCTAGAAAGCTATATATTTTAAACCCTTTAGGACATGTGCCGGTTGCTCTTTATCTTTGAATTCTTTTAGATGCAAGCATATTTACTTTGGACTGAACCTGAGATACGCAGTTTCTAGTTGGCTTCTGCTTGTGAGAGAAACTCCATTTACTATGTCCTAGCTAAGCAATCTTCGGATAAATAGTTCTGCAAGCATGTCCATGAAACCTTTTCTGGATGGACTAGTGTAATGGAGGGAAGATTTCATGTCACTGTTTTGAGGGATTTTCCTGTATATATATGGTGTTGATTGTCAGACTAGATACAAGATTGTATGGAAGAAACAAGAAAGGTTAGGCAACAATACAAATGGCAGCGATTGTATGGATGAAATAATTCAAGTCTGTTTTACTTGGTTTCTTTTTATTTTTATCTTTTGATATGTATGAGAGTTGACATCATTTTTGTTGGCAAGGAACATGAAAAAGCTGAATTTTCTGGTTGTTAGGTGGCTATTTTCACAGTTTGTATTTAGATTGCACAGGTGGAGGATTAAACTATATATATTTATCAGGTAGAGGTTTGATGACAGAAGCCTTAATTGGGCTTTAAGCTTTCTTTTCAATGGAAAGTTTGGTCCTTTTCTGTTATTAGCTTTTTTGCAAAGTTCTTTGATATAAGCTTGGAATCCTTCAAAAATATTTTATTTATACTGAATGGAAGAGTTTTTCCAGTGCTTAATAATCATACTGTTAACAATGTGCTCGCTTCTCTTGTTGAATAATTCATCGACTTATTAGAAATTTCCCTTCATTATTTTGATTTCATTGACAGCTCTGAGTTCTTCTGTGAAGCTTTATTACTGTAGCGAAGAGCATGTTTGGATCTCTTTCATTCCTAGTGATTCCTAGATATATCAAATAGCAGAAATTGTAATTTATAATTGCATTATAAGTTCAGATTATTTGTAGTTTATTATTGATGTTAGTAGTAGAAATACTTAAGTAGAAATTCGTTATATAAGATATCCTATTGCTCATATCCAAAATCGTCTTCTGAACTGAAATGAGATTTTCCTCCAGCAGGTTATCTTTTGCCTCTTCTACCTATTTTCACTTTCTTTTTTTTTTTGGAAAAAAAATGGTATAGGCTTTTGAGCAAAGGCTGCAAGTTGATTGGGTGTGGTTCAGCAGTGCCAACTCTCCAGGTTTCAAATGATGATCTAGCAAAGATGGTTGATACTTCTGATGAGTGGATATCCGTTCGCACCGGGATTCACAATCGACGTGTTCTTTCAGGTCACATCATACTCTTGCTTGTAGTGTTAGGCTGTTAGCTAGGCATGGTCATGATCATGAATAACAAAGATTACTCTTTGCAGTTAGTAGCTCAGATTCTTGATTTCCAGGTTAAAAATTTAGGCTTTTAAAAATAACTTAGCTTGATAAATCCATGCCTGACTATTCTTTGGGTTTGTTCAAAGTTTATCCATTTTTGTAATTGAGCTTTTGTTTTTTGCACGTAGAGGTTGGATCATAGACCATGTGTGGACATTTCTTGCGTCTGTTGATGGTTGTTGAGTAATATTGGACTTGGATGATTTTTAGTTTAGAATGTCTGAGATATGGCTCTTTGGCCAATGCCAAACAAATAATATGCAGTCTTGTTATCAATAACATGGTTACAACTGATGGGATTTTTGAATGCATTCCCCCCCCTTATATCATAAACAGTTGACCGACTTCTATTTGGTACTTGATCATACAGGCAAAGATAACTTGACAGGTCTAGCAGTAGAGGCAGCAACGAAAGCTCTTAAAATGGCTGAGGTAGATCCTGCCGATATTGACCTAGTCTTGATGTGTACATCTACTCCAGAGGATATTTTTGGCAGCGCCCCTCAGGTTAGACCTTTTGGTTAATATGTATGCTATAGTTGACTGAAGTGGAGAGATGAAATAGAGCAGCTTTTACACTTGAGGTTGAGTGACGCGCATGATTTCTATAAAGCCCAATTCATTCCACTGATATTGTCAGTCCCAGTGTGTTGGAAGACCTAAATTTAGCTAGTGTCAATGTTGAAATAGTTGGCCTTTTTTTTAAAGGATTAGCTAGTTCATTGGAGTAATTAGTATATTAGACAAAACTGGGATGCCTCTTGTATGTGCAAAAGTTAATGCACACGCGGACACACACACAAGCACATGTATACAATGGATTATGACCTCTAGGGGTGACCTTCTATCTGTAGATCATATGAGTAGGCTTCTTAGTTTCATTTCTTTTTCTTTGATGGCATTTCGCACAGCATTCTGTTTCTATCATATACCAAAGTTAAACCTTCATAATAATCTGCAGCATCTTGTTAGGAATCTTTTTCATCAATTTGGTAACATATTTGCTTATGTATGCTGAAACACATTATAATAAGGTTCATTATTCTCTGGGTATGTGATAAATGCTTAAGTTTTCACTAATTACAAAGCATGTCAGGTGAACTTCTTTGCATTTTATATCCTTATATTCTGTAATTTGAGTTTTTCAAATGGATTATCATCAAGTTCAGAATTCTAGGACACTGGATGGTGAATGATAAAACTCGTGGCAAGTTTTCAGCAAATCTCTTCACCATTATTGTAACACCCTAATTCTTTTATTATTATTATTATTGGAATTATTATTTTTATTATTTTATTTATTTTATTTTATTTTAATTGATTTATTATGTAATAATTATATAGTTTTAAATTTAGTTTAATTTAATTAAATAGAAATAAAAATTATAATAATGATAAAAAAGGGTAACATTATTTTTGGGATTTAATTAAAAACAATTTTGGGAAAAAGAGGTGAAAATTCGGATTTTGGAGGTGTTTTTGAAAAGAAAATCAAAAACCGGGGGTCAAAACGCAATTTAGAAAAATTGCACTACGTCAGCAGCTCGGTCAGCAGTCCCGACCAATCAGGACACGCCACGTGGTAGAGACGCTGACGCGGGAGGCCACGCGGAACGGAGTCACGTGGACGATCTGCGTGCGCGCGATCGGACAGTGAGATCCGTTCCCGTGCGCACGGACGGCCCAGATCAGAAGCGCGTGCGGACGGCTCAGATTTCACGCGTGCGGACGACCCAGATTGAATCACGCACGGACGGCTCAGATCGCATTGCGATGGACGACCCAGATTCATTCCCAATTTAATCGTGATCGGACGACTCAGTTTCAAATGATATGCCTGCTCTGTTGGATGCTCGTTACTGGTTTAAATATTCATGATTATGTGAGGAACAAAAAACTAAGGAAAAATAGAAAATGTTTGTGAGTTGATAAATGGATAAGTCGACAGCCTCACTAAATATTCTAGGAGATGATGGACGGACCGGATCCATAGGGAACCCTACCGGGAACGTTGTCTCTCATACCAGACGAGATATGGAGACTTTAAATGTTTTAACGCTCGTACCGGACGGGGTATGAGGACGGTCCGCTTCACCCTCATACCGGACGGGGTATTGAGGTTTATGGTTTTGGCGCCCATTCGGACGGGGTATGGGGACGGCCCTGAAGTTAAGTTATTAAGGTGAATGGTTCGCGTGTAGCGGGGACCCCTATGGATTCCCATGGATACTGGTAGGCTGGTAAAAGAAGAAATTTGTTGCCTGATGATTAAAATATTAAAAGTATGACATGTGTTATGTTACAGAGTGCGTATGATTTCATGATATTATAATGTTATTGTTTTCATAAGTTGTTTTCATGAATCTCACCGAGATAAGTGGACAGTAAATGGTTTTATTATTGATAAATGAATTTGTTATAAATTATGCTCCATTGGTCGTTTTTGTTTTCTACCAACCTTTATTTCTGTGACAGTGAGATAATGTGACATCTTTACTGGGCTACTGTAGCTCATTCTTTATTTAACCATTTCAGATCAGGAGGATTAGGTTCCCGAGTCCGTTCTGCAGGAAGACGGCGAGTAGATGCCTAAAGATTTTATAATATTCCTTATAGTATTCATTTCTACTATTTACTTTAGTTAGCTTATTTTTTCATACGTTAATACGTTTTGCTTATTTTGTAAGGGATGTTAATCATAATATTTTATTTCGCTTCCGCACTTAAAATTTTTATATATACGTTTGCTTTTAATTTCCGGGGCCGTTACAATTATTTTCTTGTTATGACCAATTTGACACTTTTTTACTTGGTGCTTATACTTTTATGCCTTTCTGGTAATTCATCAGATCCAAAAGGCACTTGGATGCACAAAAAATCCTCTGGCCTATGATATTACAGCTGCATGTAGCGGATTTGTCTTGGGTCTTGTCTCAGCTGCTTGTCACATTAGGGGTAACAAATTCATTTGCACTGCGGTAATGAAATTTCAGGAGTGGTTATCCTGGGATATATAAATATCTATCTTTTCCCATTACAGGAGGTGGATTTCACAATGTTTTAGTGATTGGGGCCGATGCACTTTCTCGTTTCGTTGACTGGACGGATAGAGGGACCTGCATTCTCTTTGGGGATGCTGCTGGTGCTGTAGTAGTTCAGGTAATGGTATTTTGTTATCTTCTTTCACTGAGTGATGCAATTCTATTTGCTTTTTCTTGAATTAGGCTATATGTTTTATCTAATTTTGTTGTAGTCCAATTTCCTAGCTTTGAGTGGTTAATCTATGCCTATGTATGCACATGTTTTATCTGAAGAGTTGACTTTAAACATTGACAGTGTGAAGGTAGTTTCTAGGATGTAGAGATAGGAAGTTATTATTCTTAGAAGTGGTTCTGATTTCATGTATAAAAGCAGAATAGCAATCTGCATAAGATATGCCAAAAATTTGTCTTCAAGGTTCTTTGGGTTCTCTCTTAATGAGTCTATACTGTTCATAAAAAATCTCATAACAAGATCCTAAGTAGGATCCATAATATTACTATTTCAAAAGTGGTTGTTAGTTTATAAGAAAAAATATGTTCACAATGTACTAAACTTTTAATATTTGCTTTCTTTATTTGGTTGGTTGGGGGGCTGAAGGAGAGGAACAACAGGTACAAAATTATTATATATGTCCCATCCCCACTTGAAGTTAGTTATATAGTTAGTGACGCATGAAAGAACTCCATTGTGCATGGCTGAACTGACTTGTTTCTCCTAAGCATGGCCAGTAAAGCACAAGAAAAACAAGTCCTTGCTTTGTTGATAATTTTCTGCCTTTTCTTCTTCAATTAAAGATGTGGGGTGGCTCTACTAGGCACATAATGTTATTTGCGCAGCTAATCTTACTTAAAAAGAAAGCTCCACAAGAATATCGAACGTAGCACTCTCCCCAAATCCCAAGCATGTAGTTTTTAAAGTGCACTATCATTAATGATCCAAGAGCACTATCATTAACACTTGTGGGTGGGGAGATATAATGTGAAAACCAACTCAAGTCGGCCACCATGTTGGATGTGATTTTTACTTGTGCACATGGTAGGTCCTTTCTGGTCTTTGAAGTTTTATCCGGGTTCAATGTGTATGGTTTATTATTTGTAACTTGTGTGAATGCAGGTCTTTCAGTTAGGGGACTTTGTGACACCCCGCATCCAACATTGTCGTACCTAAGGAGAAGTAGTGATATATATTTGTAGCCTAATGATCATATGAGCACCAATTACACACACTTTTGGGGCAGACCCATGGTGTTACACCTACTTGCTTGCAAATTCTTACTTAGGTTAGGGCATCTGATCTTGGAAAAACAAACTATCTTCTTGTTTGAGAATCTCTCATCTCAGTTTCCTCTTGCTGGTTTTAGTTTAATATGATACTAGTTTATTTCTTGATTATTATGTAGTTTCCAAAACCATGGTTGATGTTGTTGACATTTTATGAGTTTACTAATTCGGTGGTTGAAGGAAGACTGAATTCTCTTCTCTATCTCTCTTCTGTCCAATTTACTGTTCTTGTTTCTTTTGTGTTCCTGGAAATGCCATGGCTCCAGGCCTGTGACCTTGAGGAGGATGGTTTGTTCAGTTTTGACTTGCATAGTGATGGTGATGGTCGGAGGTACATGCTTTATTTGCATTTGATAATGTTATCATTAAAATTTACCTTACTTTCTTTGAGAAACGGGACCAACCTATCACTCCTGTTGCAGGCATCTAAATGCCCCTTTGAGAGAAAATGAACCAGAGGATTCATTGGGTTGCAATGGTTCAGTTTTAGACTTCCCACCAGTGCAGTCCTCGTATTCCTGCATTCAAATGAATGGAAAAGAAGTCTTCCGTTTTGCTGTGCGATGTGTGCCTCAATCAATTGAGTGTGCCCTAGAAAAAGCTGGTCTCACTTCATCCAGCATTGATTGGCTTCTGCTCCATCAGGTATGGAATATAGAATAACAAAGATAATAAGTGAGATAGTAGATTTTGATCTTAATGTTACATCTAGTCTCTAAGTTCGGAAGTTAGGTACCTGACCGAGTCTGCCTTGGTAGTAACTATCCTCCCTCCTGAGCCTTCTATTGTGGGTTCAGACTAGAGTTTTCCCTTTGGGAGAGCAAAAGGAGACCAAAGAAGAAACAAAATAGTCCAGAGGCTGGTTGATCAAATAAATGCTCTTCTTGCATTATCATTATTGTCCCCGTTGTTATTCTGTTCTTATGTCTAATTTATATGGGACTTTGTCTTGACCTTTGAGATTGGTACAAAGAAAAAGCAGATACTAAATGCGCAAACCAGTAAGTGCAGACCTTTTTGCACCAGTATGCTCGCGTAAAATGAACATTAGGTGTTTGTTGGGTTTAACATTTATAAACATGACTTTTTATAACCAACTTAAGAAGAATGCATTATTCAGGTAACTTAGCCAAGTAAAATTTAAGTTCTAAAATTATAAGTAAATTATCATGTTGGGCAGGTAGTAAAATTTTTTGGTGCCTGAGAATAAATCTTAATATGAGAATGGGTGCCAATTAAGGTAAGCTTACCCATTAAAGTGTTTTTAAGTGGATGATGGTGATGCAGTGCCAACAGAAATATTGTTCAGACAATGATACAGAAAATTGACAAATGCAGGCCAACCAGAGGATCATTGATGCAGTTGCAACACGCTTACAAGTCCCATCAGAACGGGTCATTTCGAATTTGGCAAACTATGGTAACACAAGTGCAGCATCCATTCCATTGGCATTGGATGAAGCTGTTCGAAGCGGGAAGGTGAAGCGAGGGCATACTATTGCAACAGCAGGTTTTGGTGCTGGTCTAACTTGGGGTTCTGCCATCCTTAGATGGGGATGAAACATTAATTCACCTGCCAATTCAAGTCCTGGCATGGAAGAGAAGAGATATTGATATGAGAGCAGTTCTCAAATTATCGCATTCAAGTTTCGAATGTGGTGCTGATCCCAGCTCCTTGATCTTCATCAGCATCTTCAAATTGCATTTTGTTAAAGTTGTATTAGTTGCACTACAAATAGTTATATTCCTTTTACCTTGACTCTTATACTGCCATTGTTTCAAATTTTCCTGAATTTTGAGTCACCATAATGTGCAGTTGATAAGTTAAGTCTGCTCAAACCAAAGCTGGGGTTAAGTAATCTTGCTGTTGCAGCTTTGCTTGGCCTTCCTGTCACCCAGAACATTGCCTCCTGAATTCTAAACAGGATCTCCGAATAAGCGAAAATCAATGGATGGTCTAACATTCTGAAGCTATACTGATTCGGTTTTGATTAACTGCTATTTGTTTTTGTTGAATAAATTAGTTTTATAATCTTTTATTTTCTTTTAAAATCAACATTTTAAATCATTAAATATTTTTTATGATTCTTTTTATTCCTTAAAGAAGTTGATATTTACGTAGCAGTTAAAATTTACAGGGACTTAGTTGTAATAAAACAAAAATAAATTAATTTGTAAGAGCAGTATAGTTTTCAGTACCGAAACGGGAACTAGTTCATGGTTTGATCTTAATGGAAGGCACACAAGAACAATAAATCACAGCAACTCGATTTTAATTCAAGGCATTAAATGAACACCAAAACTGAATTTGCTGATTATATTAATGAAATACAGATTTGGCCCATTCTCTATTAACCCTGCAGTGTCGATCGCAAATACTAGTTAAATCATACTTACATGAAGAAAGAAAGAAGAAAAGAAGAAATGGCAGAAGAGTCATTGAGCAGAGAGATTTTGTAATCTAGACCTAATCCTGTGTAAAGTACCCTCAATTGCAATATCAAAGGCATCCTTCTTACTCCTCAGACCCATAGAACTTCCATGTCTCCTATACATAAATTCTTGGTATCAACTGTATAACCTTCTCCCTCATCCCTCCCTCACTTCACTCTTAGGTATTGCCACACAACACATCCCAAAATCTTTACCCCCTTAAACACCACATCTTCCTTCGCTATGGAGACCGAGAATTGCCCGTACTCATCTTCACGCAAATGCCATCCGTACTGTGATTTTGCCGATTGTTCTTCAAAGAAAACCGGAATGCACCCTGCAAGAATCCCATTAAAAGTTGACCGCCTCGTCGGAGTGTCCCCTGGCGGCTGCAAACAGAAGCTTGCCTGCAACATCGGCTTCATGTACCTTAAAGGGTCCAGCTCGCATATCCCATTTGAGCAGTCAACGATCTCGCACACCTTGCTGTACCCTGCATCCGTTAGAGACAGGTTGGTGGCGTTGAGGCATTCGTTTCTGATGCTCCGCCGGATGTTGGGGGTGGCAGAGACTCCGCCACCGCCGGCGAAGAGCATGAAAGTGCTCCGCCTTGCCTTCCTGACTCGTTGAATCCATGACTCGAAAAATGGCAGATTGGAGGGGTGATAGGAAGTCGGGTAAGGCACGGCCTGTTCCTGCCATGGCCATACTCTGGATTCAAGCACCAGCGCAGTGACATTATAGAACTCTGGCAATTCAAGAAAGGAGGTGCCCCATATGGGAGGATCGTTAGTCAACGGCTGGGAAAAATCCCAGGCGGGTCTAGCCATAAGAAGGAAATGGTCATGACCCATCCGGCGAGACCATATTTCAGGAGAGTCTCGCTTCAAGAAACGGTACAGGTCGAGGCCATGTTCCATGCTGGAGTTGACATCAGGGCCGTAAAGGTACCTGAGTGAATCAAGTGACGCATAGTAAGGGAGGTAAATGGCGTCGGCGAGATTTGGGTCGGGGGTGAGACATGGGTACTCGAGGATTCTTCGGTGGAAGAGAAGCTCGAGTAAGTTCGGATCGGTGCGGTACCAACTATGAGAGCGGTTGTGGGTCTTTGGGCCAAGGCCATGGTTGGCGAGGTGGGAGCAGAAATCGTCCAAGAGAGGGTATTGAGAGCAGCTTGCTAGGAGATCGAGATTGAAGCGTGAAGGGAGGCTCCTGATGTGGATCCAACGGTTGTTGCAGTCCGTTTGGGTTGATTCAATGGTGGAGATCTGTTGGGAAGATGCCGATTTGAGTGCCAACAAGAGGAAACAGAAGAAGAAAATGGTGGATTTGCAGGCCATAGAAAGAGGACGAGGGAGGGAGAGGCGAGAAGGGTGGAGAGTTCAGAAACTTTTTTGTGAAACATGACACCGTCAACTGGTGTTCTTTTACAGTTTTTTACAAAAGTTATTGGGTGATTCTATTGGGTTTTCTTTTCTTAAAATTATCCTCTTCTTCAAATGTGTGTTTTCAAATTCTGAATCGGGCATATCTTTTCTTTTTGACGTATACGAACGTGATTTACCCACCATTATTGTCGGTGGGAAAAAGCAACCACTCGTTGAAACAGCTCCCAACAAATACGGCGGCGTTTTTGCCACTTTTCTTTTGGATAACCCACATTGATATTTTCTTCATGTAAAAGTAATTTTCTTTTATTTAAGAAATTATTTTCTCCGGAATAAATTTCTACCAGTTGTTTCTTTTAAATGGTAAATCCAGTTTTTAGTTTGTAACAATCTTGTAAAATATTAAACTTAGTTGGTCAAATTTTTAATCATGATTCAATGGGATTCAAAAAAATATATAATTTAATGAGTGATTCAAATACATTTTGATCTCACCATTAGTTCAAACTAAAATAAATCAAATAAAAATAATTAATTTACTAAAAATTGATTAAACTAAATCAGTTTATTAGTAAACTCCTATTCTAATTAATTTTAAATTCTTGTCTTATGACTTCAATTCTCAGTGCTCGTGAATATATTATAAATTTATAATATTTAATTTAATAATTATTATTTTATTTTATTTATTATGCCCATAATAATTGTTAAATTGAGTTCGTTCCAAAATGTTTTTGGATTTTTTTTTATAAAATAAATAAATAAATAAATCTATATTGATTTAGATTTCTTTGTTTAAAGTAGATACAATCAATTAACGTTTTCTAAATCTAAAATAAAAAAAAAGAAAATTCTTGCCATCTATCCTTTTATCATATTCATTCATAGGTTAATCATCTTCATGGTTGGACTTGAAAGGATCTTTACCAAACAGGTTCCTATTTACAAAAAACAGGCCTCAACCATGACAAGTGGTCCAACGCCCCCAACACCTACCATCCTCTATTTAGTTATTACGTTTCATACGTATACATGTACTTGTCTCCTGAGAGAGATACCGGCTTGTCATACCTGTAAATGTAGTTCGCAGGCAAGAAAACAGTGGCAACAATCTTGAAACCTCCAAGGATGCCAAGCCCTTTCTCTATTTTCTCTCGGAAGAAATCAAAAGTGAGACTCCCATTCAAGGACTACTACGCCGACTGGTTGCATACTCTCAACCACAAACTCCTCCCTCTCCTCCGCCACTCCCTCTCTTCTTCTTCCCCCACTCTCCTCTCCTCTCGCACTGATCTTCTCCTCCACCACATTCTCTCTTACTACCACTCCCTCGATCATGCCGCTTCCCCACCCACAATCCCTCACCTTCTCTTCCCTTCTTGGAACCACGCTACCCCCTTCCTCTTCCTCGGAGATCTCCACCCTTATCTCTTCACCAATCTTCTCAGGTCCTTTCTTGATGGATCCAACCAAGAAACTCTGCCTCCTTGGACCGACCCATCAAGACACTTGATCACCCGCCTCGACCAAATAGAATGCGGCTTGAGACTCATGGTTCCTGCTCTGGTTGATAGGATCAGGAAGGCGCAAGAAAAATTTGTAGCCGCTGTCGTAAACAATTGGGTCGCGAGCGAGGGGAAGAAAATGGCGGTTGCTGAGACAATGAATGTGGAGATGGAGGAGATGGTGAGCGTCTTTCTGGATGCAAACAGGTTGAGAAGGAGCGTGATTTTGGAGATTATTGGCGCCATGAGCGATTACCAGGCTGCTGTTTTTCTGGAAGGGTTAGCCCGATTTCTTGTTGGGTTTGGAGGCCCTGCATTGCTCGCTGAATTCGGAGAACTCCAACTGGGGTCCTGATCAGAAACTGACTGGTGGGTGTTTGTTCAATTTCTTGCTTTTGTTTTGATTGTTCATGCAGAGCAACATGTAAATATTGGATACCATTTTAAGTTTAGAATTGAAAAAGTAGAACATAAATCCTTTGTTCAAAGCTGGGAATATGATCCAAGAGAAGTTTCGGAGATTCATCTTTTGGAAATTACATGACCAAATCCAACTTTTCCTTTAAAAGACAAAAAAGAGTGTTCTTTTACCTTGAGATTTTATTTAAGAGCACACTTATAACCCATCAAATTTTACTCAGACTTTTGCACATTTTAGAAATGCTACATTCAGAATTTGCTACCTCACATGGCATTGACATCACACACGCACATACACATATTTATTTTACATTCTTTAATATTATATCTGAATACATAACTAAATAATTTTATATATCTCTTAAGTATTGCACATTGCAATTATATCATATGGGCATCTTTGTATTGTTAAATTATTTATCAAAATGTAGAAGGTTGAAAGATAGAAAAACCTGATTTTGCCTGATCAGCATACCAGTGTAAGTAGCAGTATGCAGATTATATCAATTTATTTATGATTTTGCTAGATTAGCCCCCCAAATCACCACTGTGGAATAAGCATATGGCCCAGCTTTGACATGATGCAGGTTAAAACTGATAATGTCGATGTGCAAAAATCTTTTAACTAAATTCTATAGTTTTTATTAGATAAACTTCGGCTAAGTTTTTGAATTTTGGACTTGGTTGACATCAAAGTTCATTAATTTAATAAAAATATAATATAGTTCCTATATTTTGGACACATAATTGAATTCTAATTTTTAATGTAACATCCAACTCCTAAATTAAATAAAAAAATATGTAAAAATTTAATAAATTAGAATTGAAATTTAAATGAAAGGATTTTATTAATTTTGAAGGTTTATTTAAACTGAAGGATTTAAATGAAAACAACTAAGAATAGGGGGGGGGGGGGGGGGGGGGGGGTTAACAATATAAATAAATAGAAATAGCAGGGGGCAAAAAGAAAACCGAGAGCGGACAGTCCTGATCGAACCATCTGAGAAGATCAAATGGCTGAGATTTAATGGAGAACGGACGGCCTAAATCAACCTAGCGAGATCTAACGGTTGGAAAAATTGGTATAAAAACGAAAAATTTTAGGGTTTCTCTTCATTTGTGAGAGTAGCCAAAAAAGAGAGAGGGAGAAGGAGAGAGGAACCGCTCAGGGAGAGAAAAGGGAGAAGGTTGTCGTACGGGGGAAGCCGAGAGGAAGAAAGAAGGAGAGGAAAAGAATAGGGAGGTCGGAGAAGGAGAAGAGGAAGGAGAAAAAAAAAAGTGGCCGAGCTGGAGAGGGAAGAGAGAGAAGAAGAAAGAAGGAGAGTAAAGGAAGAGGGAGGCCGAAAAAGAAGAAGGGAAAGGAGAAAAAAAGGAAGAGAAGAGAGAAGAAGAGAGGTGTGGTTGAACGGGAAAGAGAAGGGGGAGCCGAGAACGGCCACCACAAGGGAAGAAAAGGGAAGAAGAGAGAGGCAGAGGCGGGAGAACGGTGGAACCCGAGCCGAAAGGAAGGAGAAAAAGGAAACGGCTGAGGCACCGTGCGATGATGGAGATCGACGCGAGAAGGGTTAAAAAGGTTTCGTTTTTTGTCTTTTCTTCCCTTAATTTCCTTGAATCTTTTCTATTTTATACTAATTGATTTTTAGGTGTGAAAATTCATCATTCAAATCTCAAGCAAGCTAGGGAGCCACAGGGTGGCCAAGAGAAGAAACCACCAGGAGCCAAACCGAGGCTGAATCGCCCCACGCCGAAAAGGTAAAGCTTTTTTTGTGTGTTTTTAATGGCTGTTGAGCGACGGGGGAGTGTTGGTTGTTCTCGAGCTGGCTGCGCGAGCTCGGCCGGGTCACCCACCCGTGCGGGAACCGAGGAGCCTTCCTTGGGAGTGGGAAACCGACCCACTAGTGGAAGTCGAGGGGCCTTCCTCAGGAATAAAGACCGGATTCACCCTTTTGGGATTCCAATTCACTGTTCGAGAAGTTGAAAAGTCTTCCTTGAATACGAAAATTCGATCTGCTGAACGGGAAGCCGAAAGGCCTTCTTCAGGTATAGATCTCGATATTTTTTGGTATCTGACGGGTTGTCATTGAAATTCGTAATTTTGATTAAATTAGTTTTGTTTAGTACTTAAATTATATTAATTAATTTGTGTTGTGCGTGTACAGAAAATTAGGACGTCCAGGCGGATCCAAGAAGATTGTTGCGCAGGAGTATAAGTATTTTTGATTCTGAACATGGATTCAGATTTTGAAATTGTATGTATTTTATTAATTTATGTGTATTTTAAAATTTGAATTGATACTGATTTAATTTTCAATGAAAAATAGAACCCGAACTTATAAGTAGTGAACCTAAGTTATTGAAAATTATGAGGAGACGAAACCAGAAAATAAATCCAAAGACTTAGGAATTCTTGG
Organism: Carica papaya; assembly: GCF_000150535.2. The sequence continues at coordinate 1,245,555 of NW_019014663.1, read as the reverse complement.
ACAGTGATGAGAAATGAATTTAAAATTAAAAGAAATTCTTAATTAAGTGAAAAGTTAAAAAAGAAAATAAAATAAAGAAATAAAAATAAAAAGAAAAAGAAATAATTATGGTTGTGAAGCGATTAGTTAAATAAAATTTTAGAGAAAATAGA
>NW_019014663.1:1215403-1230834 GCF_000150535.2 Carica papaya | reverse complement strand
TTTTCTCGTAGGAATTAGTATAAAACCCAGCCGAATTTGGCCGAAAACTACTGACTCAAGTCAAACCTCCGCCACAAGTGGCGGAGCTATCGTCGGAGCACGGCAGAGACGTCGTGCCGGAATTTCGAAATTGGCCAAAAAGGGGTCCTAACCCTGATTTTAAATTTTTTGAGATATTTTCAGATACTTGAAGCGCGTTTTAATCCCCAAAGAAAAATTTAGGGAACCCGGGGATCGCCAATAGGCGCAGTCAACAAGTTTAGCACTTCGGACATCAATTTGAGTAAGAATCTCTCACCTTATTATCTATTATGGAATTGAAGTCTAATTAATAATAATAATATGGTGTTTTAGATAGTTTAGAAATATCCATTATTAATTACATGTCACTAATGGAGTCTGAACTGGAAATTATTCACTATTGATTTATTTTACAATTTGAATGTATGATAATACCTAATTGATTGATATTATAATTTAAATGCATGTATTGCTTGCTTCATGTGATTATGGTTTAATTTAGAAGCTGGAAATTAAAGGAAGTCAGGAAACTGTTGAATTAAACGAATGGATGAAACATCAGCCTTACTTGATATCCTAGGAGATGGTGGACGGACCGGGTACATAGGAAACCCCATCGTGAACGTTACCTCATACCAGACGAGGTATTGAGGTTTGAGTAATTTGGCGCTCATACCAGACGGGTTATGAGGACGACCCGTTTCACTCTCATATCGGACGGTGTATCGAGATTTAGTAATTTGGCACTCATACCAGACGAGGTATGGAGACGGTCCGTTAATTGAACATGTTAAAGGAAAGGGTTTCATGCGTTGTGGGGACATCCCTATAGACCCCATAGATACTAGTAGACTGATAAAAGAAAAAATTGTTATTTCAACCGATTATATATAAAATTATAATATGTGCTATGTTATTGCCTCTATAGGTTGTTTTTGGAAATCTTGTTACGGTAAGTAGACGGTAAATGATTTTATTTATGATAAACGATTTTGCTTAATTAAGAGCTCTATTAGTTATTTTTTATTATTTCTACCACTCTTTATTTTTGTGTTAGTGAGTAACTTGATATTCTTATTGGGTTAGTGTAGCTCATTCTTTCATTAACCATTTCAGATTAAGAGGACTAGGATCCAGAGCCCGATCCACAAGAGGATTGCGAGTAGGACGTTTAGTTGTTCACTTTAATTTATTCCTTGGTTATTAATTATTCTTTTAGAAGGGTCATTCCTGTAAGCTTTATTTGGTACTTTCAATTATTGTGTAAAAAATGTAAACTCTAACTATTTATTTCGCTTCCACACTAAATTTATAATTTATTTTCTAATCTCAATTATCTAATCAAACACAAACACGTAAACCAGTAATGGATACCAAATAAGGCAACACAACATCGGGTTCACAATAATTCAAAGCATAATAAATGAAACTGTGATTCATGCATATGAAACCATAGGATAAACATATCAGGCACTATACTGTATTCAAACTGTAAAATAAATCAAACAATACTTGACCGAAAATATATCAGATTCGGCCTCCATTAGCAATCTCAATTAATTATACAAATCTATTAATTGATAAAATACCATTTTATCATTTATTAGGCTTTAATGCTGTGATAGGAAATAAGGTGAGAGATCCTTACTTGTTTCCGGGTCTGAAATCGGGTTCTCACTACGCCTACAGATTATCCCTAAATTCCCTGAATTTTTTTTCGGAAAACTGAAACACACTTTCGGTACCTGCACGTGTCCCCAAAAAAACCCCAAATCAGACCCAGGGCACTTTCGGCCAATATCAGAATTTCGGCATGGCGGCGATCTGCCTCGGGTTGGCCATTTCCGACCGTTTTCAGCCGAATTCGGCCAAACTCGCATCGATTCCTACGATAAAACACCTCTAGGGCCCTCGGTGGGCCAAACAATAACGAAAAACTGAGACTTACCGGCGACGGAGCTCTTGGGTACGACAGTTTCTTCGGTGCAAGTCGCGATTCGATGTTTTGCTCCAGTCAACTTGTAGAGAAAAGTATGGTTATCCCAGTGGTATAAAAATTGCATCGAACGGGAACCGAGAAGGGCCTTATTGGAGGCAAAAATCGAGGGAAGCTGCGGCGGTACTGCTGGACTTCGGCGGTGTTTTTCGGCCGATTAGCTGGTGGTTTGGCTTCGATTTGGCCATAGGCAAATTCATTATCAAAAAACGAGCCAAGGGGTGAAAATTTACCTCGTTTGGCGGTCGAAAAATCTCCTGGTGTGGCGGCGGGTGGCGGCGGCCGGCTCCTCCGGTGACTGGGTCGTCTTCTCCGGCGAGGGTTTTGGTGGTTAGGGTTTGGGGTTGGGTGTGGATGAGGTTATTTATAACATTCTCCTTTTAATCTCACCCGTCCATTACGATTTAATCTGGGCCGTCCGCATGCGTGAGATCTAGGCCGCCCGTGCGCGTGAGATCTGGGCTGTCTGCACGCGTGAGATCTGGACCGTTCGATTGCGAGCATGCGGATCGCCCACGTGGCTCCGTCCCGCGTTGCCTCCCGCGTTAGCGTCCTTGCCACGCGGCGTGTCTTGGTTGGCCGAGGCTGCTGACTGGGCTGTTGACGTGGCTACTGACATGACACAACTTTTCTACATTTCGTTTTGACCCCCGGTTTTTGATTTTTCTTTCAAAAACACCTTTAGAATCTAAATTTTCACCCCTTTTTCACAAAATCATTTTCAATTAATTCCCAAAAATAATTTTACCCATTTTTATCATTATTATTATTTTTATTCCCATTCAATAAAAATAAATTAAATTATAACCTTATAAATTAATTAATAATTAAAATAAAAAAAATCAAATACAATTCCAAAAAAAAAATAAAATAAAGGTCTTTTTGGGGTGTTACAACTCTCCCCCCTTAAAGAAATTTGGTCCTCCAAATTTGTCTCTTACTCTTGGTCGAACAAATGGGGATACTGGGCTCTAAAGTCTGATTCTAGCTCCCACGTAGCCTCTCTTGGTGTGTGGTTTTGCCACACGACCTTTACAAATGATATTTTCCGGTTGTGGAGTATCCTGCCCTTTTGGTCCGTGATACCGACTGGTACTTCCTCATAAGATAAGTTATCTAGGAGTGGAAGTGGTTCATGAGCCAAGACATGAGAGGGGTCCAGGTTGTACTTACGTAGCATGGACACGTGGAACACATTGTGGACCTTGGAGAGCTCTGGAGGCAGTGCTAGTCTGTAGGCAGCAGTACCAATCCTGCTTAAGATTTCAAAAGGTCCAATAAATCGGGAGTTCAGTTTTGCCCTCCTGCCGAACCTACTAATTTTCTTGAAAGGAGTGACCTTAAGGAACACCCGGTCGCCTTTCTCAAACGTTAGATCTCTCATCCGGGTGTTTGCATAACTCTTTTGCCTTCTCTGAGCCGTCTGAATGTTCTTTCTGATTTTAATTATTTTAGACGTGGTCTCCTCTACCAACTTCGAGCCGAACAATCTTCTATCGTCCACTTCTTCCCAATAAATCGGTGATCTGCATGGGTGCCCATATAACGCCTCATATGGAGCCATGCCGATGCTCGCTTGGTAGCTGTTGTTGTAGGCAAACTCTATAAGAGGTAGATGGTCGTCCCAATGGCCCCCAGAGTCAAGGACACAAGCTCGGAACATATCCTCAAGTGTACAAATTGTCCTTTCTGATTATCCATCAGTCTGAGGATGGAAGGCAGTACTAAGAGATAGCTTTGTTCCTATGGCTTGCTGAAAGCTACTCCAAAACCGAAAAGTGAACCTAGGGTCCTTGTTGGATACCACTGTCACTGGAACTCCGTGTAATCTGACTATTTCCCGGATATACATTCTTGCCAACTTGTCCAAGGGGTCAGTCATCCTGATGGCCAAGAAGTGGGAAGATTTGGTAAGCCGGTCAACAATTACCTAGATGGCGTCATGTCCTGAACGTACCTTAGGTAATCCCATAAAGAAGTCCATGGTAATGTGTTCCCACTTCCACTCCGGGATCGGTAAAGGCTGAAGTAGCCCACCTTGGCACTGATGCTCTGCCTTGACTTGCTGACATACCAAGCATTTAGATACAAAGTCAGCTATGTCTCTCTTCATCTCATTCCACCAAAATCGGGGTCGCATACTTTGGTACATTTTGGTGCTTCCGAGATGCATGGCAAAATTCGAGTTGTGGGACTCTGTCATGATGTCTCTCTTTAACTCGCTGTCGTCTGGAACATACACTCTGTCTTGGAACCGGAGTAACCCATTGGCAGATACTCAGAATTCTGAGCTTGCTCCCTGTTCTGTATCGATCTTGCGGGCTACTAGGGTGGGGTCGACTAACTGGGCTTCTTTTATTTTCTAGATTAACTCAGGCTGGACTGTCAGGCGGTGCAAACATGTGACTCTCCTCAGGTCCTGAAGTCGAACCTGTTGTGTGACCCTAATTTGCCTGCATTCTGAAACCATCAAATGGGCTAAGATACCTGCACTTTTTTCGCTGAGAGCATCTGTTACCACGTTGCCCTTACCCGGATGGTATAAGATATCACAATCATAGTCTTTAAGGAGTTCCATCCATCTTCTCTGACGCATGTTGAGATCCTTATGAGTGAATATGTGTTTCAAACTCTTATGATCAGTATAGATCTGAAAGGTCTCTCCGTATAAGTAGTGGCACCAGGATTTCAAGGCGTGTATGATTGCGGCAAGCTCCAAGTCATGGGTGAGATAATTTTTCTCATGATTCTTTAACTGTCTGGACCCATATGCTATGACATTCCCATGCTGCATCAGGACACAAGCCAGGCCTAGATATGAGGTATCACAATAAACTGTATATCCCCCTGATCTACTCGGTAAAGCCAGTACGGGTGCAGTAGTCAGCTGCTTCTTTAATTCTAAAAAACTTTTTTCACAGTCCTCATTCCACTCAAACTTGGAATTCTTCTTTGTGAGTCGGGTTAAAGGAGCTGTTAGACTGGAGAATCCTTCAACGAACCTGTGGTAATAACCTGTCATCCCTAGGAAGCTCTGGATTTCCTTAACTGATGTTAACTTCTCCCAACCAAGTACCGCTTCAATCTTTTCAGGATTCACTGATACTCATTCCTTTGATATGATGTGTCCTAGGAATGCGGTCTGCTCAAGCCAGAATCCACACTTACTCAACTTTGTATATAATTTCTTTTTTCTGAGGACCTGCAAAACATGGGCAAGATGGTGAACATGTTCTTCTCTGCTTTTTGAGTAGACTAAGATGTCATCGATGAATACAATTACAAATTGATCCAAGAACTCTCTGAAGACCCTATTCATCAGATCCATAAAGATTGTCGGGGCATTGGTTAACCCAAATGGCATGACCAGGAACTCATAGTGTCCGTACCTAGTTCGAAAGGCCATCTTGGGGATATCTTCTGTTCTTATCTTCACCTGATGGTAACCTGATCGCAGGTCTATTTTAGAGAAGATCTGTGCACCCTGCAACTGATTGAAGAGGTCATCAATCATGGGAAGGGGATATTTGTTCTTAATTATAACCTTATTCAATCCTCTGTAATCAATACATAGTCTCAATGTTCCATCTCCTTTCCTGACAAAAGTGACTCCAGCACCCCAAGGAGACACACTGTGTCTAATAAAACCACTGTCTTGCAATACAGTGATCTGTTTCTTCAGCTCTTCCATCTCAATGCGGCTCATGTGGTAAGGAGTAACCGAAATGGACTGGGTGCCTGGCTATAAGTTTATAGTGAACTCGACGTCCCTGTCCACTAGCAGTCCGGGTAGTTCATCCGGAAACACATCTAGAAAGTCTCAGACTACCGGAATCTCTTGTATACAAATTTCCTTCTCGGGCTTGCCTAGTTAGAGAAAATAGCAAGATTAAGGTACTAGAAAATTAAGAAAACTTGCCATCAAGGAATAAGTACTAAATAATTTTATTAATTAATAAATGGCTCTTCATTGGGAGGATTAAATACAACATTCTTGTTAAAGCAATTTATGGTGGCGTGATATGCCGCTAGCCAATCAATTCCTAAGATTACATCAAAATCCCCCGTATCTAACCCTATCATGTCTACACTCAGTTTCCTATTTGCTATCTCCACGGCACAAGCCCTGTAGACAACTTTTCCTAATAGTGTTTCACCCCAGCAGTAGACACAAACAACATTGAATCAAGTTTATCAGGTGATACATTAAGTTTGGATGCAAAAACATGTGAAAGAAATGAATGCGATGCACCAGTGTCAAATAAAACATGAGCAATATGATCACAAATAGTGTACATACCCTGTACCACGTCCGGGTCAGCGTCGGCATCCTACTGGGTGAGGTTGTAAACCCTGCCCTGAAAAGGAGTTCTTCCTTAGTTCTGGTTCCTCGGGCACTCTCTCGCATAGTGCTGGGCACTACCACATATGCGACATGTGTTGTTGAGGCGGTAGCATAGTCGGTCCCCGTGATCCCTGCCACAGTGTTGGCAGATCTTTCCACGTGCTGCCCCTGGAGCCTGAGGAGTGGCCTGGATCACTGGTCTGGGCCTCTTATTTGGTTGGACTAGCGTAGTAGGTGCTGGTCTGCAGGGTGGAGCTGAGGGTCGGTGACTCCCTGCTGACTGAGGACGGGTGTTGAAACTCCTCTCCACAATCTGCACCTTTGCTAGAACGACAGAGTATGTCTTGAGCTCCAGTACCAATAAGTGCTGCTTGATCTCTGGACAGAGGTCCCATTAAAATCTCCTGGCCTTCCTGCCCTCATCCATCAATGTCTCTGGGGAGTATCGGCCCAGCTCTAGGAACTTACGAGCATATTGCGATACCATCATGTTTCCCTGGACCAGCTGAACAAACTCCATCTCCTTTAGGTGTTGGATGTGCTCAGGGAGATACTTCGCATGGAAGACCGCTAAGAACTGCTCCCAAGTGGCTAGTGTAGGCAGGGTGGTCTGCTTGAACTGCCACCAACGACCTGCTTCCCCTATCAGCATGTAGGAAGCAAGAGCAGCTCTCTGCTCAAGGACCACTCCCAAGGTCTTGAAAGCTTTCTCAGTCTCCGCCAACTAGTACTGGGCATCTTCGAAAGAAGATCCCCCTGCAAAAGTGGAAGGGTTCAGTCTTCTGTACCTCTCTATGTAGCCTGGGTCGATCAAGGAAGGAGCTGGGTCCCGTGGAAGAGGGACTGGGCCCGGCTGGGGATAGACTAGGGGGCCCTGTGGTGGCACCTGCTGATATAGTGGGGGCACCAGATTGTACTGTGGTGGTGCCGGGCAGTACGGTGATTGGGGCACCGGTTCACACTGCGGCGGTGGTGCCGGGTGGTACTGTGGTGGAGCAGGCTCGTGTCGGGATGGCTCAGGATCCGCTTGCTGTTGCGGTGGCTCAACTTGTGGTAGTGGGGGAGGTTAGGTAACTCCCTTCTCTCCTCTCACCTTGCTGGGCGGCCATGATCTTTTTCAGCATCTCAAATATTCTGTCCACATCTTTCCGAAGCGAATCATCCCGGGCTGCTCGGTTTAGTGGGGGTCTCCCTCTCCACATTTTTCTGTACCTGCATTTTACAAGGAAGAGTTGAGTAACGATTTATCGGTGGGTATTTCTCTAAGCATTATTGTGTAAGGGATGAGTCCGAGAAACGCTGCTCTGATAGCAACTATAACGGCCCCAAAAATTTAAAGAAAATGTATGTATTAAAAATTCTAAGTGCGTAAGCGAAATAAAAATTCTGATTAATATCCCCTACACAATAACCAAAACGTATTAAACGTATGAAAGAATAAACTAACTGAAGTAAACACTAGTAATGAATGCTATAAATAAATCTATCAAATCCTTAGTCATCTACTCGCCGTCTTCCTGCGGGACGGACTCGGGAACCAAGTCCTCCTGATCTGAAATGGTTAAGTAAGGAATGAGCTACACTAGTCCAGTAAAAACATCACATTATCTCACTGCCACAGGAGTAAAGATTGGTAGAAAACAAAAATGACCAATGGAGCATAATTTATAGCAAACTCATTTATCAATAATAAAATCCTTTACTGTCTATTTACCTCGGTGAGATTCATGAAAAATAATTTATGAGAAACAATAACATCATAAAATCATGTACACTTTGTAACATAACACATATCAAACTCTCATTTTTTCGATCATCAGACAACAATTTTCCTCTTTTATCAGCCTACTAGTATCCATGGGGATCCATAGGGGATCCTCGCTACATGTGAACCATTCACATTAATAACTTGATTTCAGGGCCGTCCCCATACCCGTCCGGTATGGGCGCCAAAACCATAAACCTCAATACCCAGTCCGATATGAGGGTGAAAGGGGCCGTACCCATATCTCGTCCAGTATAGGCGCCAAAACACATAAAGTCTCCATACCCCATCCGATATGAGAGACCACGTTCCCGATAGGGTTTCCTATGGACCCGGTCCGTCCACCATCTCCCAGGATATCTAGTGAGGCTGTCGACATTATCCATTATCAATTTACATACCTTTTTACTATTTTTTTTTAATCTAAATTATCCAATCAAATACAAACACGTAAACCAGTAATGGACACCAAACAAGGCAACACAATATCGGGTTCACAATAATTCAAAGTATAATAAATAAAACCGTGATTCATGCATATGAAACCATAGGATAAACATATAAGACACCATACTGTATTCAAAACTGTAAAATAAATCAAACAACACCTGACCAAAAATATATCAGATTCGGCCTCCATTAGCAATCTCAATCAATTATACATATCTATTAATTCATAAAATACCGTTTTATCATTTATTAGGCTTTAATGGCGTGATAAGAAATAAGGTGAGAGATCCTTACTTGTTTTCATGTCTGAAATTGGGTTCTCACTGCGTCTACGGGCTGTCCCTAAATTCCTTGAATTTTTTCCTAGGAAACTAAAACACACTTTCGGTACCTGCACGTATCCCCAAAAAAACTCCAAATCAGACCCAGAGCCCTTTCAGCCAATATCAGAATTCTGGCACGGCGGTTCCGCCGTGCTCCGGTGACGGTGCCGCCGCCCATGGCGGCGATCCACTTCGGGTTGGCCATTTTCGGCTGAATTCGGCCAAACTTGCATCAATTCCTATGATAAAACACCCATAGGGTCCTCGGTGGGCCAAAAAATCACGAAAAAACGAGACTTACCGGCGGCGGAGCTCTCGGGTGCAACGGTTTCTCAGGCGCAAGTCGAGATTCAATGTTTTGCTCCGGTCAACCTGTAGAGAAAAGGACGATAATCACAGTGGTGTAAAAATTGCATCGAACGGGAACCGGGAAGGGTCTCATCGGAGGCAAAAATCGAAGAAAGTCGCGGCGGCGCCGCTAGATTTCGGCGGTGTTTTCTGGCCAATTGGTCGGTGGTTTGGCTCCGATTTGGCCATAGGCGGATTCAGCATCGAAAAACGAGCCAAGGGGAGAAAATTCACTTTGTTTGGCGGTCGAAAAATCCTCTGGTGCGGCGGCGGGTGGCGGCGGGCGGCTCCTCCGGTGACTGGGTCGTCTTCTCCGGCGAGGGTTCTAGCGGCTAGGGTTTGGGGTTGGGTGTGGATGAAGTTATTTATAACATTCTCCTTTTAATCTCAGTCGTCCATCACGATTTAATCTTGGGTCGCTCGATCGCGATTAAATTGGGATTAAATCTGGACCATCCATCGCGATACGATCTGGGCCGTCCGCACGCGTGAGATCTGGGTCGTCCGTGCGCGTGAGATCTGGGTCGTCCGCACGCGTGAGATCTGGATCGTTCGATCGTGTGCACGTGGATCACCCACGTGACTTCATCCCGCGTGGCCTCCCGCGTCAGCGTCCTTGCCATGCGGCGTGTCCTGGTTGGCCGGGGCTGCTGACGTGGCACAACTTTTTTAAATTGTGTTTTGACCGCTCGATTTTCGATTTTCCTTTCAAAAATACCCCTAAAATCTAAATTTTCACATCTTTTTCACAAAATTATTTTCAATTAATTCCCAAAAATAATTTTACCTATTTTTATCATTATTATTATTTTATTCCCATTAAATAAAAATAAATTAAATTATAACCTTATAAATTAATTAATAATTAAAATAAAAAAAATCAAATACAATTCCAAAAAAAAAAATAAATGAAAAGGTTCTTGACCGAATGGAGGCAAGCAAAGGAAGTAAGAGGTAGAATAACTTTCTAGACCGGACAAACTTCAGCTAACCCATTTGGATGGCAATGTAATATCGATAGAACAATGTTCAATAGTGACTATAACTGAGGGTATCGATCAGCCATAAAAGATGCTTCAGGTCAGTGATGGTAGCTTTCTTGGATAGAATTTTAGGTTGTCGCAGTGCCTTGCAATATATATTAACTAATATCTAGGGACCGGATATTCTGGAAATAGATGGCTAGTGAGTAAAATATACTTTGTTATCTAAAGCCGAAGATGATTTCAAATTCATCTTCATCATTGAAGATTGTAGAACATTGCTGAATCAATGGCCGAACATATCACTCAGTTGGATCCGACGACAAGGTAATGAATTGGTACACAGATTGGTGAAAACTGTGCATTGTTATCCTAACTTCCAGTGTCTTGGAGAATTTATCTGTGGTCATTATTGTATTGGTTCCTTATGTTTTAATGAAGTTGGATATTTTTTTTTAATAAAAAGACATTATAATGGGTAATTTGGTAAAATCATGCATACTTTTCAAATTAATTCTTTCATTGAAAATCAACAATAGACAACTGAAATGATGTAACATTTTTATTATAAAATTAAGAATTTGAGTTCAAATTTTTTTAAAATACGACTTTAAGTTTGAGTTCTATCTTATTCTATCTAAAATGGTTTACTTTTGTTTTTCTAAATATTTAGATAATTAACCCTATAGTATTTGACTAATTTATAATTAATTTCGTAAATTAACTTATACCATTATACAAATTTCTTTCATTCAGAAAAAAAAAATTATTAGCAATGATAGTAGTAAAAATATTTGAATTAATTTCATAATTTAACTTATTGTATTTATTTCAAGAGAATATTTTTTTTATTAAAAAATATAATAGATTTGTTAAGATTATAATTAAGTTGACTAACTAGACAAGTTCTATATTTACAATGTGATTCAAATTTATAATTTTCAAATAAAATATAAAATGTTAACTATTAAACTATTATGTTCATTTAGTAAATAATTATTAAGATTTTTTTTTATGTATTAAAGAATTATTAGTAATGGATTAATGATAGTTTAATTTAACAGTTATAGAGTAGTGAAAGAGTGGTATTTTAATCATAAAGTAGTGGTCATGGAGTAGTAGTCTTTTAATTTTAGCAATTATAAATCAGTAAATTAGTGATTTTCTTAATGATTTAGTAATTATTTATTTTTTATAACATTTGTTTAATTTTGTACTATTTGAGCGGACTGATTTCATCAGTAAAAATAGTTTGAATTTGAATTCAGTTCAATTCTTCTATTACCCTATTTCTATATCGATAACTACTAATATAATAGTATCTACAGTAATAACTACTAACATGACAGTAATAAAAATTAGAATTTGTAATATCTCTCGTATATCCTACCAAATCATGTGCACATAAAATAATAATAATAATAATGAAAACAAAAAAATTAATAAGATGCTTGCACCTGAATTTGACAAAAAAAAATATTAATTTAGCTGAGCTACATAAGAAAATCGTATTGATATACACTTGCCTTAAATTAATCACCCTGACAGAATATTTCCAAAACTAAAGAAATAAAAAGAAGAGTCGGAGGAGTACTCGCAACTTGTAAATGGATTAGCTTAGAACACTCAATAAAATAATACGTGAATTGGAAATCATACATGTCAGGGGGGGTTTGATTTACTGATCCGAAGAACAATCATTCATAATTTTCAAAGTACAGATACATTGTTTAAGGTGTTTGAGTGATGTACAACCTTATCCGATCCTCTTCCTGTAGTTATTTTTACAACCATGTGCATATATACATAAAAACTCTTCCTGTACATATATTTCAGCGTATGCATATACAGATAGAGATAAATATAAAAACATTTTCGTTTGTGGAAAGCATCAGCATATGAAGTATAATATATAAATAATCATTAATCTGATTTCTGACTGCTGGTATTACTGCAGCTTTGACCCAGGAAGATCACGGTCAATATTCTTATCCAAAAGGGTCCTAGAAAAGCTCTGAAGCATTAGTTTTTATTTTTGCTTTTTTTTGTTCTTTGAGTGGTATTGATTCAACGTGACCTCCAGCTAATGAAAGAAACCAAACTCTACTCCAGATCAAACATATATGTACATATATATACATATATAGACGTATATATATGAGCATCTTCATGGGCAGGGACAAGTTTAACCTGAACCCAAATCTGAAATTCTTGTCTGAAAAACCATTGAGACGGCAAATTGGTGTTAAACAAAGATAAAACGTTATCGTTTTGTTTGTTTTAATATGTTATCCTTGGGCCCAAACCCAGCAGCATGCATATGCATTAGTTGGTGAACTCGGCAATGAAGAAGCTGTCTGTGTCTTTTCTCTTTAATATGTTATCCTTGAACCAAATTGCTCATTTTCTTTCTCTCTTCTCTGCCATTTCGTTTACTATTTTCTTCATACATTATATATATATATATATAGAGACACACACACAGACACCAATACTGAAATCGTACAAAGTTAATCAATTATATTCTGGTAGACAGGGAGAGTATGCTCTAATTGAGTGGGACTTAAATTAATTTGCATCTACTTGCCCTCATACCCACTTTTACCCATGTTTATATACATACACACACACACATAAAAAAAGAAAAAGCATCACATCTCTAGGTTTCGCTCATCTTCATGAAATTGTGTTTTTCTTGAGACCAAATAAAATTTCATTAATAATTACGTAGTTACCATTATATTATGTATTCGTATCAAATTATTAGACAAAATTAATGTGAATTAAAAGTATTCTCATAAAATAAAAAAATATTCCTAAGAGACAATGTTTAAAGCAAATCAATAATTTTGATGGTTTAAGAGCAAATAATTAGAAAATACTATTCAATTTAGAGTTTTAGTTGGATACTTACTCTTTTTGGATAAATATGTAATTTGGTAGGACTCTACAATTAGTCTAAGGATTAGAGTTCTAAAATGTTTATAAACTATATAATGCTAGTAGTTATCCATAAATATATAAAATAATTACATATGATTTTCTTATTTGATTTAGATCATCTTAATCTTTGTATATTTATAATCATATCTATACACACACACACACACACAAAGTTTAGTATTTAGTATAAGTATTAAGACATGAATTCATGTCATTAATAAAACATCGGTTATTTTAAAAATTAATTTTGTTATTTTCTAATTTATTTAGTTAATTAATATAGTTTAATAAACATGAATATATTCATGGCAATTATTTATGTATAATAATCTTTAAACAATTTTTTAATTTTTACATGCTCTATAATTATAATATTTTATGATTATTAATATATACAATATATATGATTATTTTTGTTCATTATATATTTGAATTATATAAAATAAACACAATATAAATCAATAATAAAATATTTCAAGAAATTAAAAAAAAAAAAAAAAAGTGGAAAATCTATGATTAATATATAAAGAGCAAAGAGAGAGAGAAAGTGTGTGTTTGGAGTGGTATCAACAGCAGCGATCATTGATGACTAGATTTGGTCATAATCCACGCAAGCTGATACACAAATTATTGATTAAGAAAATAATATAAACTAAATTAGCTTTTAATCCCACTTGCAAGAGCATGAGTAACTAAATTATAACTTCTAGAAATCCATTTAATAAAGATAAAATCAAGAGTAAAGAAATAAGAAATAAGATCCTTAACAAGTAATCCAAGCACCAATGTTACACGGAGGACGATGTGAGGGCATTGATGACAAACTTCGAGTTCCCTTTAGCCTATAATTTCAAGATTTCTAAGTGGACAACTAGTTACATTCAATACAAGATTGTATGACTTTTAACAATTTTTACAAATAACAATTTCACAAATATGAGTGTTATAAGTGATGCATTCCTGCAAAAATCACCCATCTCAAGAAATTCGATATGCAACTCCCGATCCAGTCCAACCATTACAATTTAGTTTATACGTAACATATAATGTTGGTAGACAACGAGGTTGAGAATCTCATATCTTGAATGTTAACTGAATATCTATAAGAGTCCATACAAAATAGTTGCTTCAACTCTGCAACATACAACTTTATTCTTTGAGTCAAGTAAGAAGGAAACCATTTATCTAAGTAAATCCATGATTTCGACTCCATTATGGGCCCCATAGAAAATACATAAAGCAAGTAATAGAGTAGGAAATATCTCCTGATAATAAAGAGTAGATCCACATATTAAAATTTAAGTGTAGATTATTATAACCGTAATCAGTATCCAGTTTCAGCTGTATTTTTTTAATTTAGTAATGATATTTTAACATTAACCTTGAGTAGCACGAATAAAAAAAACTGCATTTTTATCCCCCTCTTCTTGTCTTAACCAATTAACTTGATTGTGTTGAGCACATATGATCTCATCTTTTTTACATTAGTTCAGTGATAATAATTTTCTTCGTATGTATTACCTCCAAGAAGTCAACATAATAAGTGGCTTTCTGAAGGTTAATAAAATCATCTTTTAATTGAGCAATTTTCTTTCTCACATATTTTACAAAAATTTTATTCCACACCCTTCATTTGTTGCTAAAGATCTAGTACTGTCAGCCCATGTCGATGTTACAACCTCTTGACAATTCTGTTGTCTCTAACCATATTTGTTTAAATGTAAATATTTTTTCAAATTGATTTTGAGAATGAGTAAATTCAGATGAGTATAATATTGTTAGTGCATGGATAGATCCATATTTGGGTAAGTAACGATTGACGTAATGTTAAAAATAAATTTTTCTACGTAGTAATAGCCATAAGAAGATTCAATATCTCCTAGATATTCTCTTAAGCCTTCCTCCATTACACTAAGTATATTTATTACCTACAAATATGAAATCTTCAAGATGACATAAATTCTTAATACGTTGAAAGATATTTAATCTTTTGATGTAATATTTTTTTCGTTATAAACTTAATAAAAAAGAAAAAATTAATTACTTTATTGTTAACATGTCCAATATTAAAATATAAATTAAATATATTTTTTAATCTGTTTAGAATATTAATCTAATTTAATTATATTTTATAGAGTACTTCAATAACCCACATTTATGTAAGAGGACCTATGGTCATTATTACATATAGTCGGGAAAAAAAATTTTAACATAAGTTTCATTTTATTTTATTTTTTTTGTTTTTAAAATTTGATAG
>NW_019014663.1:1184143-1200016 GCF_000150535.2 Carica papaya | reverse complement strand
AAAATTGCAGCTTTGGGACGTGAAATCTTTTGATTACGATTTTTTTAAAAAATAAAAAAGTTGAAAATTGAAAACAAAAAAAGACAAGTGTTCATAAATGGAAATGGAAATAAATATTTAAGATAAATTTATAAAAAAGAAATAAATAAGGTGGGGATTATGGTAAAATTTGAATGGTGTTTCCCCAACTCAACAACCGTGTTTGCCTTGTTAAACACGTCTTTTCTTTTCATCAGCTATCAAACTCTATAAATACCCCAAGTTTTCGCTTCCATTTTCTTCTTCCCTTCTCTCTCTGCGATTTTTAGGGTTTCTTTTTTCATTTTCACCTTTTCTTTCAAGGTCTTTTTTCTGTTTTCCTGATTTTCCTTTTTATTTTTTTCCTCTCTTCAAAATAATTCTCTTTCCAGAATCTATATTTCCGCCATAATACATAAGCATGCATTCTGTATTGATTGATGGTATATTTTTATCCTCCCCTTCTCAGGTGTGTGATCTGCGAACTGTATTTTCGCGACAAGGTTCGTCTTTCCTCCACAGAAAACCGCTTTTTACGTTTTTTCCCTCTCGTGATTCCAGGTACATTGCTAGTCCATTTCTTACGATTAACTCATTGCTACTTTCAATTTTTTTTATGCATTACTCTTATGCCTCGTCTTTTTTTTTGTTTCCCCATTTTTCTATCCCAACAGAGATAGAGTTTCTTTGCTGTTTCTTTTTTTGTTTCGTTTTGCAACATACGTGACATATATTTACAGATTCTGAGATCTTTATGGTGATCTAACTGTGGAAACCTTCGTAAGAATTAACAGAGATTTTTAGCTTCCAAGATCTTGTTTTCCTTTTTCTTTCTTTTTTTTTGAGTTTTGTTTTACGGCGCTATTTAGTTTCTTGAGTTTCTAGACCGTGTTTGGGAGATTTGACTTCTTAAACGCGAATGATATGCGTTGAAATTAATATGAATGTTTTTATCAAAGAGAAAAACAGGTCGGTCGCATATGTAAGAAAATTTCTTCTGGTGGAGGTTCTCATTAATTAAAGAAAGCGATGCGGACAGACCATTTCCTATGTTTTTCAATATAAGCGATAGTTTCTGTTTTGTCGGTTGCCCAGAACTAGGTAAAAGATGTTGAAGTTTCGAACCGTGTCTTATTCGCTTAATTTCCGTTGGATGTAAAACCTTAAAAATCTTTTTACGAAATTTCAACTCTGATTTCTTGTTAGATGCCATTTTAGCATACGTTGTTTGTGGACTAGGAATTCTCGCCAACAAGTTTCACTAACATTGACTTTGAATGAATTAAACTATGTTGTAAAAAGCTAACTGCTTTAACCGGTAACTTCCATTCATTTTCTGTATTTTATACTTGTACTTCTTCCTTTATATCTCTAGTCATTCATGGGGTAAAGTTGATGGTCGTTTTTAGTGGTTGAAGCGTCTTTTCAAAATCGAATGGGCCAATCAAATTTATGTTTTGTGTTTATACTGTTTATTATTATTATTATAGTGGTGACACGTTTTTGTAAAAATTGAAAATTTCTATGTATTAGATCTAGAAGTGCTACAATCCAGGCCAATGTCGGGCCATAGCACGTATACCATATCACTTATATATATGCAGACACGTGTAAGCGACTACTGTTAGGTATGGAGGTGTATATTTAAATAGTTATGTATTACGTATGTTGATGTTAAAATAAATTGGTTGCCCCAATAATTTTTATAAGGAATTCATCTAAGCCAAGAAACGTAATAAGTGATCAAACATGTCGTAATTGGTGAGGTAAAGCATACATCGAGAGATAATTTATAGTATATATAAAGGATATCATGATCACGAGCGCTTATATTTGCTTCAGAACAAAATATATCGTTTCTGTACTTTTGTTGTGATAGCAGTTTCAACTTTTCAGCGAGGTCTCTTTTTTTCCCAAACATTTGACGAAAACACCAAATATTTTCATTTGGGCCCAATTCTTAAAAGATGCTAACTTATCTGAACTGTCATTAAAGAACATGACTATGAATAAAGTAGTAAAGATCTTTGTATACAGTTAAATTTCTTTCCTTCGGGGTGATTTCTTTAGTTGCACTTCCTTTCTTTGACGGTAAGGTTGGCTTCTTTTTTCAACCCTTGAGGATCAAGATGGTTGCTGCTTCACTTAGTTGTTTACTTAGTCTGATTTTCTGTTATTTATGATTCACTTTAAGTTTGGTCCACAATGGAATTAACTGGAACCAAGTTTAAGGTTTTGCTGTTTTAACTGTTCTGCTTCTGTTTTTATTCTTTAATCTTTTTCGGGGTTTCCGATATTTTCTTTTTCGTAAATATCCGCACAGACAATTTTCTGTTATTAGTGAAGTGGTAGACATGATTCTTTCCTAACATTAACGAAAATGATTGAGCTGAAATGGGGTCCGCTAGACTGGATCCGCCAAACTTTGGGAAGAACTATTTGCAAAGTTTCCCGTTGAATTTGCTTCCTCGCCAGTTTTATGTCGCAAGAAAATATTGACTTTTTTTTTTATAATTATTTTCTTCTATGACAAAAAGCTTCTAAACGCGGTTAGTCCATTTTGATGCTTTTGGTGCATGTGTTTACCGGGCAATCTGGAACAGGTTTAGGTGAAATTCCCTTGAATTTTGAAGGTGTTAGACCATCCTTCTCATGAACATCATTGACAAGATAATGTTCAGGCAGCCGCAATAAATGCGGTGTACTTTTGGAGATGAAAAGGTACAGAAAATATCAGTGAGTTTATTTCTTTGGAATGTTTCATCTCCATGTTTTGAAGCTTTTTTAACTCTACTTGGTTACCATCTCCAGTTTCCAGGAAGTCTGCGCTTGATGGACTGCTTACCAACTACCAGTGACAAGAAAACGTTGAAGAGGTGGTTTTTCATAGATAAACGGGTCGGGTAAAGAGTTCTTGGATTAAGTAGACGTCTGTGTTTATTAATACTGTAAGTAGGCATTGCAAGTGCGGTCTGGCCAATGGAGTTGAAGTCAAATCATGCTTCTCCTGTTCTCACTGATCCCGCACCAGTAAACAAGTCAAGACTGGGGATCCATTCAAGTCTGTTGCCTTATGGGCAGCCGGGAGCATCAGTTTCTTCTGGAAAGTTTGTAACAATCCCAAGAAAAAAGCCTGGAATGTTTGATGATGTTAGGTCCAATGGTTGGCTGGATGCCATGAAATCCTCATCACCTCCTCGCAAGAAGCTCCTTAAGGATTTCAATTTAGAGATAGCTTCAGATGATGTTGACGTTGCTTACAGCTCCTGGATGGTATGCTCATTTAATCTTTGATAAATAAATGGAATGATTTAAGAACATTGACTAACGTTATATTATTTAACTTGTATCTTCTAATTGTTTTCTCTTCTCTTCTTCTGCTTTTGCAGCTTAAGCATCCTTCCGCACTTAAATGCTTTGAGCAAATTACTAATCATGCAAAGAGCAAGAAAGTAGCTGTCTTTCTTGATTATGATGGGACTCTCTCTCCCATAGTAGATGACCCAGATCGTGCCATTATGTCTGATCCTGTAAGAGTTACTCGGTATTTTCCTCTAAAAAAAAAGAATAATTACCCTGTGTTTGTTATATGCACAAGAAATGCTGAAATCAGACAATTTGTTTGTCAGATGCGATCGACTGTAAGAGACGTTGGAAAGATTTTCCCTACAGCAATTATTAGTGGAAGAAGCCGTGACAAGGTAGTTTCCCTGAACATTCAAAAGTTTTATTTTATTCTTTTTCCTTTTTCCTCGTGAAAATTTTATCAGTATAATGCTCTGTGTTCAGGTTTATGAGTTGGTAGGACTAACAGAACTATATTATGCTGGTAGTCATGGCATGGACATCATGGGACCTGTTAATCACACAGAGCCCAATGGCCCATCCCAAATTGTACTAAATCTACTGACCAACCCGGTAATATGTGCCACTAAAACCTCAGTCACTTAATTAGCTTTGAAAAGAAAAAAAAGTGGTGCCCTTTGATTTTGTGGTTGATCCTCGTCTATTTGGTTGTGGTAGGGGGAAAGAAGGTAAATCTTTTCCAGCCCGCTAGTGAGTTCTTACCCATGATTGACGAGGTTTTTAGAACCCTCGTCGAGAATACTAGAGGAATCAAAGGTGCAAAAGTTGAGAATCACAAGTTTTGTGCCTCTGTACATTACCGTAATGTAGATGAGAAGGTGAGGACTTAAACAGGATTTAACTCTGTCTTCACACGCTTTGAATTTGGTTTCCAAGTGAGATTGCGTGTGTTTCATCTTACTGCAGAACTGGCCTACTATTGCACAATCAGTTCATGATATCTTAAAAGATTATCCGCGGCTGCGATTAACTCACGGGAGGAAGGTATTCTGTATTGGCTTTAAATGCTTCTCCTACTACATTCATGAATATATATATATATGTAATAAAGTTGGGAGTTTTTGTTGTGGCAGGTTTTAGAGGTTCGTCCTGTGATTGATTGGGATAAGGGAAAAGCAGTGGAATTTCTGCTCGAGTCCCTTGGTATTTATTCTATGTCGCTCTCTGTTCTTAATTTTATTTTAAATTATAAAAATTGAAGCAATCAGCATAGAGTTGAGGATGAAGGGTCTGGTTTTCTCTTATTTAATTTGTGAAACAAAATTGCAGGGCTAAAGAATAGTGAGGATGTGCTCGCAATTTATATTGGAGACGACAAAACAGATGAAGATGCATTCAAGGTTAGAAATTGTAAATACAGAGTGGTTGGTTGTGAGATATTAGGTGGTAGAATGGCTATAATATTGATTTCCACAGATGTTGCGAGAGAGGAATCAAGGATATGGGATCTTGGTATCTTCAGTACCCAAAGAAACCAATGCATTTTATTCCCTCAGAGACCCATTAGAGGTGTTTCTTTATTCGTTTTGCCCTTGATTTGATATTCAGAGACGGTACTTAAGTGTCTAGCAATTATTTATAATATAAATGTTTTCTTTTTTGGGGGTGGGGGGGTGTTTTGCAGGTAAAGAAATTCCTCAAGTCTCTGGTAACATGGAAGAAACTAAACGTGATGTAAGTTGGCGAGAGGAGCACGGAGTCATCCGCCTATAGGATATAGCCCTTTAGGTTAACTCATAATAAACCAATGGTTCTAGTTGGCTTTTTTCCACCTATTATATTTTAGTTATTATTATTATTTTTTTAATATTTTACTTGTGGTAAAGGTTTTCTTTTTATTTTTTTTTTTTATTTTGTGGTCTAAAATGTTTAATTTGAAGTTTATTTTTATGTGGTTAAATTAATTGTATTCTTTATTGCCTTGAAAGGTTATGTGGCATGGTTGTATGTATGTTGATTAAAAAAAAAAAAGATGAAAACAAAAAGACAAAGGTAAAAAGCTAAAACTATGAAATAAGATCCCAGTTGTTTGAAGGAATTGGACACATGAAAACTGTCAAGGACGGAGCATACAAGAAAAAATGTGGTGTGGAATTATCTTCCATCTTAGATATAAATTAGAGTCGGCCAACTTTGTTTGTCTGTTTTGTTTCACTATTATTTGGAGCATGATTCAGAAAAATGTGTAATCCACATATATTATTACAACCACTTATTCTGGCTTTACCCGAAACTGAGGCAATTAGTTATAAAAATTTCTCTCTTTTTTTTTTTTTAAATAATAATTCTAACTACATTTACTATTCTCAAAAATCATATGTATGCATTTTAAGTTCTTATTATTTAACTATTACGTGGCACATATTCAAATTTTATTTAATATTTGTTAAAAAAAAAACTGTACTTAAATTATTTATTCTTTATTTAAGATCTTCATTATTTATTATTTAATAGTTAGTTTTTATAGAAAAAAAAAAGAATTTTTTTATTAATCGAAAGAATTAATTAAAATATTAATCTAAAATTTGTTGGAAGTTTCTTTCTTTATTTTTTTATTTATTTATAATTTCTTCTTTGTTTTTTTATTAATTTTACTCAAATATATAGCTAAATTTTTATTTCGTATAAGAAATAAGAATATGAGTTTTACATTTTTTATAATAATTAAAATATAAAAAGAATTCTTCTATTAAACCAAAAGATTAGTAAAATTATTTGTTTAAATTATTCTTGAAAGTTGTAGACTTTAAGGATAAAAAAAAAAAAAAACATATTTATCTAAATTTTGTTTAAAGGTAAAAAGTCATTGATCTTTTTTCTTTTGCAAAATCAAAACATTATTTATCTTAGTAGTAAATGTGAATAAAGAAGGGAAGGAATAATTTAATTTATATTAATGAAATTGTAGTGGTGATTATATTAAGTTAAGTGTCAAAATAATTTAATTTATTATTATGTTAATAATATTATAAATAAATTTATTAATTTTTTAAATAAAAAGAAATATTATATAATAATTAGTTGTTTTTAAAAACTCCATCTTTTATTTATTTAAAAGAAAAAAAAAATAGAAAAAGAGCGAAAGAGTGACACGTGTAAAATATCTTGGAATTCATTTATATCTTAATTTCATCCAGTCACACTGCCCCTACTTCAATACAAGACGGGAGAAATGTATAACTGACAACTCGAGCTTCAACCCCCCACCAACCTTTGATCCCATCCCCAGCCACCTCATCACAACACTCTTCTTCTCTCTCTTTCTCTCTCTCTCTCTCTCTCTCTCTCTCTCCCTCTGATTTTGAATCTGAAGCAGAAGGAATGTCACTCTCCTTGCAATCTCCGCCATTCTCAGCTCTCTCCTCCTCTTCTTCTTCTTACCAGGCAACCTCCTCTCTCCTTTATCCCTCTCTGCATGTGTATCCATCCTTTGTGAATTCATGTATGTCTATGCTTGGCTCATTTTTGTGCGATGTTGAGTATTGACAGAAGGGAAGGCTGAGTTTGACGGGGGGATCCGCAGCTTCTACTCTGCTCTTCAAGCTCCAGAGATCATTTCCTCGAATTCGAGCTTCTTCTCTTGACACCGGTACTCTTCTCTCTGTCTCTCTGTCTCTCTCTCTTCGAATTTCAACAATATTCTTATTCGATTCCTGCCTCCATATAATATACATTATGCTGATAATTTTTTTTTTCCTTTTGCTCTTAAGGAATGGGCACTGAATTGGATGCAGTGTCTGCCTTCAGTGAGATCGTACCTGACACCGTTATTTTCGATGATTTCGAAAAGTACCATTCGTTCCCTTTTATCTCTCTCTTTCTCTAACTTGATATCTGATAATGGAATTCAGTTTTGATGATATTGTTCGGTTGCTGCTTTTAGATTGTATTTGATATTTTATCTCCCGTTTACTGCAACATTGAAGCCAATTACAGAGATTATCATATAAAACTCAAAAATTCAGTTTCACAAATTTTCATCTGTGTGTTTGTGTGTTGTTGGTAGGGGATTACAAGAATTGATGGTGTTTTGTTAATGTTTATTTATCAATTCAAACACAGGTTTCCCCCAACTGCTGCTACCGTTAGCTCCGCGCTCCTCTTGGGTATCTGTGGTCTTCCCGATACCATTTTCAGGGTAAGTATACGATCTCAGTGAAATGGAAAATTGAGAAGCTAAAGAAATACGGATTTATGTTTATCTAATTAAATCATTTTCCCCCAATTGTGCACAGAATGCTGTGGATATGGCCTTGGCGGATTCTGGGTGTTCTGGGCTGGAAAACTCTGAATTGAGATTGTCTAGTTTTGTTAGCAAGGTTGGTCTTTGTATATATCGATCTTAGGAATGCTTACAGTTGTGGCTGCTGGATAGCTTCTGTTCCTGACAAGTGGTAGTTGAAGCGTAGGCTTTAGTTAATGTTGGTGGTGATTTGTCAAGGCTTGTTCCTGGTCGAGTGTCCACTGAAGTGGATGCCCGTCTGGCATATGATACTCATGGCATCATCAGGAAGGTATTGCCTTTTTTTTCTCCCTCAATTTGTTCTTTTCAGGCATATTATTTGGTTGTTGATGCCTCTCTTAGATTAATTATGACTTGCTGACTGCATCTCAAGTTGTTCATATAAACCAACTTTCTCTCTTCATACAAGTTGGTTGTTGGTATTAAAAAATGATATTCTATTCCTTCTTTTGAAAAATTAATCATGAAAAGTTGATGTATATTCATCTGAAATTCATTGATGATTACTGTTCGAACCTTTCTGCTTGAGTTTCTGGCCTCTGCCTGAGACATTCAATGAAAGACCGGAAATTTCGTAAGTTTATTGTAATGGCATTGTCATGCGTGACTTTCTTGAGATACTTTCATTCTCACTGATTCTAACATGCTTGCTAACAGTATTTGCTATACTTTGTTGACTTTTGGACCATTTATAAAGAGCACTAAATTTATGGTTATAGTGAGATCTCATTTTCCTTGGTAAGAAGAGAAACTTTGAGAATTTTCTCTTTGTGAATTGAGTACCATCTCATATTTAGTAAGTTACTCTCATGAAAATTCCATGTGGGTGAAAAATCCTTAAATATTCAAGATAGAAATGTAACATAGGATGCACTCAGAACAAGATAAAAAAAATAGAAAAATATCCAAGAGAAAAATGTGAGTAAGATAGAAATTTAGTAAACGCTTCAGATAGAATGAGATGAAAAGGGAAGCAAATAAGAAAAAGAAAAATATATTTTAAGGAGGGATTCATATGGATTTTGGGGCATTTTTTTCATGGGTTGGATAATACTTTTTTTTTTTAATTTCAAAATTTTGAAAGGATTTTGTATCAGTATCAGTCATATAACTTGTTCTTACCAGTATGTCCTTTTCTGGTAAGTTTATTCAGCATTCTACCTGTTATGGAATTTGATATGTTTGGTTCCGCTCTGATACGAAATTTAACAATGTACCTACTAATATTAGGGAAGTACAGCACCTACAGAATGGTACATCATTAACTACACTGTTTGAAATTGCATTTTAAAGCTGGAGTCTACTAAAGATGCAGGAGCTTGACTTGTAGATGTTCTAGTTGATATTGCAATTTAATAGCCGGAGTCTATTCAAAATTGCAGGTGCATGAATTATTGAAGTTGTATGATGAGGTTGATGTTCCTCCTGAACGATTGTTATTCAAAATTCCTTCAACTTGGCAAGTAAGTTTCCAAGAGAATATGCTATATTTCCATTCTAATTTCTCAGGAAAAATTTCAGTATGATAATCCTTGCATGTAAACTCATAAGTCTCCTCTCTCTGGCCTATCTCTTCTCATTTCCGTATCAGGGAATAGAAGCCGCGGGATTGCTGGAATCCGAGGGAATACAAACACATTTGACTTTTGTTTACAGGTATCCGGTCATGAAATGCATGCAGTTTGTATAAGAGGGGGGCCTGTTTAGGGAAGAATATTGGTGGCAGTATTGGAATACTACAGTTCTGGAAAGTGGACTTGGCCTAATTTTGTAGATTACACTCCACTCCTAATATATTTTAGTATCTTCTTAGATTTCTGTTAAGCAGAATAAAAATCTTCTCAGATATCTTCTCCAAAGGGGAAAGTTAAAAAAGGAAAACTTCTCAATTGTACTTGTATATCTGGACTGTTATTTTTCATAGGATTCTCATATTTTAGATTGAAAGTCCGTTAGATGTAATTGGGGCTTGTGCCATTTCACTGTGGGCACGCATTTGGCTTTCTAAAGCTCTACCATACTGCAGTCGAAACAGAAAATGTAGTAGCAATAAACTGTGTCAAGTAGTTTTCTTATCATCTCTGTCATTGTTGACTTGATAATCTTTTTCATATGAAATAATGGCGTTTACATCCTCCTTCCTTGCTTCCATTTCCTACATTTATTTTTATCACTGTTAGTTATGTGCCTTAAAGAATGCTTCTCTAAAATGATCCTTCATAATTTTATCATGTAAGCTTTGCTCAAGCTGCAGCTGCAGCCCAAGCTGGGGCGTCTGTTATTCAGATTTTTGTTGGGCGCATTAGGGTAACTTTCTAATTCTGTGGACCAGCAGCGTTCCTGTTGTTGGACTGCTACTTATTTTTCCTTTTAGTGTATGTCTGTTTTCTTAACATTTGTCCACTGATCTCAGGATTGGGCACGTAATCATTCTGGGGATCATGATGTAGAAGCTGCTCTTAGAAGAGGAGAGGATCCTGGTCTGGCTTTGGTTAGTTTGAAATTTTATTCTGTTGAGCTTTCGTTTATTTTCTAATGTTCAAATTTCTCCTTTAATGTGTCTTGCACTTAGCAGAAGGTTGGTACTTCTATAAGGAACTGCTGTATGTGCAAGCCATGCAAACAATTGATTCCCTTGGTTGTTTAGTAGTGTAGTTAAGTTGTTTGAATAAACTGTCACAGTAAAAGGATGTTTTGTACTAGTACAAGTATAGATCTAGAATATATTTGGTATTTTTTTTTGTGCTTTACAACTTCTCACTTTGTAAACCAATGTTTTCTTTTTTGAAGGAAATAATCCAAGGTTTTTCATGGCTTTCACCGAGTTCTATGGCATCTCCAATAGGGATAATACTTATTCTTTTACTATGTGCAGTCATTAGACAGCCTTGCATGTGGTGACACTATTTCCGATATATTTTTAAATTTTGATTTCACTGCATCAATGATGTCATAATTTTTATCCAGTATTCACTATACTGTAGTTGCTCTATCTTTGAACATTTTGTCTGCAAAAGTATAAACGAGATGCATTACTTATTCTAAGTTACCATTTCATGAGCTTAGATTGGAGTTTGTTGCTGTTTTGAGGAGTCTTTATAGCTTAAATAGGTGGAAGTTTGCCTAATTGGTTTGGCTTGTGAATTCTGTCTTTAATTTCTGAAATGTTTTTCCTTTTTTATTTCAAAAAATTTGTGAAATGTTTTTTAAGAAGCTCCTGTTTTAAAGACAGTTGCCCCGATAAATCTTTATTGCATGTACAATTGTAATTTTGCAGATCACAAAAGCTTATAATTATATTCACAAGTATGGATATAAATCAAAGTTGATGGCAGCAGCTGTGCGAAATAAGCAAGATCTATTCAGTCTTCTGGGGTAATTTACTACTTAACTTTAATAACTTTTAACTGGAAAATTTTAGTAATTTCACTAAAGTCTGATGATATTTTGCTTTCACTTTTCAGTGTTGATTATATCATTGCACCATTGAAGATATTGCAATCTCTCAAACAATCTGTAATTCCTGATGAGAAGTACTCTTTTATTAGAAGGCTGTCACCTCAATCTGCTGCTAACTACAATTTTACAGATGAAGAGGTCTGTACACTTTCCATCATCTTGTTCTCATTATTCTCTTGGAAAATGTAGTTCGTACATAATGATCCACCCATTTGGGAGATAAAGGTCCCATTTGGTCCACCCAATAATAAAAAATGCAGATTTATTTGGTGATTTTGGTAAGTCAGTGTAGCAACTGGAAAAATTGGGTCTCAGCCTGGAATAGCTTCAAGGTATCATGAATTGGAAATTTAGTTGAAGATTTAAATGAACATGATAACTCTAGTTTTATTGAAAGATTATTGGGTTTACTAATGCGGATGCAACTGCCAATTTTTCATCACAATCACCATTTGTTCTAGTTTCTTACTTGGCACTAACAGAAAAAACAACTTTCTGCTAGTCTGCTAACACTACTATTGTGATTGACCATCACGTATGACACGTATCAGGGATATAATATGCATAGTTTTTGCCACTTTAAGGCAAACTTTATACTGTGTATTTTCCTACACGTGTTTATATGGTGTGTTGTCCCACGGACCAGATGATTTGTGACACTTGTTTCTGTGTAAAACTTGGAGAGTGTTTCTATAGAACTTTTGAAATGTAGAACACTGGAAAGTAAACAGTTAATAATATAGATAGTTGTAAAGACTGTTTCACCTCGATATTGTTTTGGAAGAGGAAGGCTCTAGTGGTAGCTAGAAGTTGATTATTTTTGTATTCCGCTAGTCTATTTTGTTGTAGAGTGTGGATGTAGATTATTCATGAAAGATTCCTTCTTGGTGAAAAAATAATGAAAGTGTGTGATTAAAAATTTTTTTTGTGATGTCAGTCCGAAATATCAATATGAATTAATAAAAATATAATCATACTTCTTTTGTTGCTATTAAGAAATATTACACGCTTATGGTCGAGAAGTTTACTTATATCGCAATGTAAATTTTCACGAACAGAATTTTTAAATAAAGAGTAAAACATGACCTTTATGATTGAAAAAGATGGGTGTCCAAGTTTTGTGTGGTTGAGTTAGAGCTTGTTGATAAAGTCTGAAGTAGCGGCAGAGAGAGATAACTTAGCTGCATCCAAGTGTGCAATCCGTTTCTAGCTTTAGCATGTCTAATTATCTTTCTCAAGATCCTGAAAGTCATAATAAGGCAAGAAGAAGATTATTTGCAGTTCAAATCCTTTAATAATTTAGTGACCGACACAAGATTAGTACAAATGTTAAGGATATGTAACACATTCTCTAGAACCAGGATAGGATTAAGTTTAATGTTTTCTGTTCCTGCACTGGTGATTCGATCCATTAGCAGTAACAATTTTTCTACTACTTAAACATGGAATATGTGTGAAAGTATTTTGAAGAGTTGATCATATGGTTAGTGGTCCTTGAATTTATAATTCATGACATTTCAAAGTCTATTCGAGATATTTATATCGTGTGAGAAAGAAAACATATATGAGCATGTCACCAAACTTGTACCTGTGGGATTTTTTGGATTAGCCATGGTGGGTTTCGCACTAATAACTTGAGATGAAACCTCTGAATGATCTTATGGGATGATTAAGACCGATTAAATAGAGCAAAATTTAAGGATTACCGGGCTGGAACAGAATTTGCAAGCTGTTCGCAATAGAGGGCTAAGTGTGTGAAGAATCGACTGTGCTTGTGGGCTATGCACAACAGGCAGACACAGCAAGGTTGTAAGGGTGTTGGCTGTGCGCAGAAGGGCAGATGCACAGTTAGATTGATAGTGTTGCTGAGTAGAGGCACAGCTAGAGGCGCCAAACGAGTGGCCAGAGGTGTTGTTTGGGGCTGGCGCAGCAGAGGGTAGCTGCATAGTGACAACTGGCTGTTTTCCATCTACTGTTGCGGTTGTTGCAGTAGAGAGGTTGATCCGTGACTGGTGGTTGGGGTTGGTGGTTGCTGCTGCAGGGGGCAACAGCTGGTTGCATGTGTTGTGGGGATTAGCTGCGGCAGTCTGCATGTGGTGCAGGTCTGGTTGAATGGAGGAGATGTTGTGGAGGTCTAGCTTGTGCACAGACATGCTGGTGGGTGGTGCAACAGCCGGGAGCAGTGGCAGAGCCAGCTGGACGTCTGAAAAGATGTTGGATGCTTGGCTAGAGAATTCTGGCACCAATGGTGAAGGTCAGTCTTGGTGCTAGCGGCTGGATGGTGGTGGTCGGTAATCAAGACTGGTCTCTTAGGGTTTTGTGTGTTATTTCGGTAATAAAGGCTTATTAGGATTTATGAAGGAGGTCTAGGATTTTTTTTCTCAAGCTCTGTACCATGTTAAGAATAGTCGAACGAGTATTTTATTGAACATCACATCCTCATATATATAGGTTTTCTAAAATAGAAAAAAAAAATTAATTACATAAGATGTATTTTACCTTAATATCTTTTAATCTAATTTACATATAGTATACTCTCTTTAACAATTACAAGTCTTCTGAAGGAATCTTAGAAGCTATCATTCAAACTTGTTAGCACATCAGTTGATCCTATCATAAACTGGGCTGGTAGAGGATGACTTAGTGTTGGATAAGGAAATGTACTGGAGACTATTAGGAAAACTGATATACTTGTTACATACCAGATCAGACATTGCATATGCAGTTAATGTAGTGAGTTAGTTCATACACAAGTTCAAAGAAGTGCATATGCAAGCTACCTACAAGATACTCCATTACTTAAAGGGTACTGTTGGTAAGGGAATTATGTTTAAAAGAAATAATGAGCTACTTCTTGGAACATATATGGATGTTGACTATGCAAGATCTCTAGTTGAAAGATCACTTCTAGATATTATACCTTCTTTAGGGAGAAATCTAGTGACTTAGAAAAGTAAAAAAACAAAATGTAGTAGCCGGTCAGTGCAAAGTCAAAATTCAAGGCTATGGCTCAAGGGGTGTATGAACTCATATGATTGAAAATGATTTTAGAAGATTTGAAGATTTAGTTGAATGAGCCTATGACTCTATTGCAACAATAAATCAATAATTAGTATCGTTTATAATCACGTCATGACACGACGAAACATATTGAAGTAAACAAATATTTCATTAAGGAGAAATTGGATAATAGATTGATATGCACTTCATATATGCCTATTGTTTTGCAACTTGCGGATGTATTGATTAAATGATTAAGTAACCCTAAATTTCATGTTTTATTGTCAAGTTGGAAATGAGTAATATCTATATTCAAGTTTGAGGGGGAGTGTTGAGAAATTTGAAGTGTATATTAAAACAGAGTAAAAAGTATATTAGTAATATACTCATCTCATTGTAATTAATTGTATTTCTTTTTATTGCTCATGTAAACTTGTAAAAACTGGTCCTTTATATTTCAATAAAATGCATGTCATTTTTCCATGGAATCCAAACAATTTTCTACGGTTAAAACACTACGAGTTCAAAGCTTATTGGAGCTAAAAATCTCATGCGCACAAAATTACCAAAAATAATAAGCTAACCCAGACACCATCATTGTAATCTTAATACCATTAGATTTTATTTATATTTTTAACTCCGTAAATCATTGTTCTTTTATTAGGATTCTTTAATTATAATTAGATTAGGATTTTAAACTAGTATATTAGAATTTTACACGAAATCTAATTTTTGAGATCACTGCAGCTATTTAGAAAACTTATTTTGAGAATTTTGAGGAATATTTCTGGTTGTTTAAAGCAATCAAATCTTATATTTGATACTTAAAAAATTCTTCTTTGGCCGCATATCTAAGAAAACCTAGGTTCGGTATCTAGGTTTAGCCTCAATCCCTAATAGCCAGTTTGACCCACGCTTGTTCTATATCATTTATACATTTGTTTATTCGTAAAAACATATATAGTGGTGTGTATTTTTGGAGTCATCAAGTACAATGGCTTTACAAAATATTAAAAAAAATTATTTTCAAATATCATATTTTGTTCTCATTATCATTCCATTATCTTATCCATTTTTACTCCACACTACATACTGCCATGAATTTTTTTTCTTTGAATAAACACAGGAATAAATATCATGAATTTAGAAAATAAAAATTAGAAAATGCTTTTATTTACCAACTAGAGCCTAAAACATTTCCTTTAGAATGGTTTTAGAATTCTGGTTTCCTACATATTTCTGTCTGAAGTCTGGAAGTTTTCTCATTCTTTTCAAAAATAAAAGATAGCAGTTAGTAGTGCTTTCTTTCTTTATTTATTTATTTTTTCAGAAAACTAGTATATAAAGAGTTGAGTTTGCTAATTGGTTAACTTCTGGTGGTCTTAATTTTCAGCTTACTAAGTGGGACCAATTAAGCCTTGCATCTGCCATGGGCCCTGCCTCAGTGGAGCTTCTGGCTGCTGGGCTTGAAGGATATGTTAACCAAGCAAAGCGGGTTGAAGAGCTATTTGGAAAGATTTGGCCACCTCCAAATGTGTAAATGAGTTTTTTCCCCATGCTATGAAGATCTTGTCTGCATCAAATAAGTAGAAGTTTCAAGTTTTGCTCTTCCTTATTCTCCTTTCTCCGTTTGTCGGATACCTAGAAATGATATCTATCTAATGTGCTGTGCTGCAAAACTCTTTAAATGATAAGAAAGTGTGGGTTTAAGCCCCAGCCTTTTACAATCCTAACACTATGTTGCTTTGGTTTGCGCCTTTTGGTAGCTGAACAAAGATTCTGCTGCT